>OY728161.1:1824375547-1824540547 GCA_963277665.1 Viscum album | reverse complement strand
AAGGGGACCAACTTAATTGAGACTTGATAAATATTTTTATAAGAAAACTAGACCAAAGGAAAATTATTTTCCCAATGTTCACCAAAATCAAGCACACTAACCTAAATAATATCCTCAAGAACCTGGAAATCTCTATTTATCAATCAATACATATGTGTATTATATGTCATTCTCAATTTCACCTGGGAACCCATCGCCTCCTATAAAACTTTCTAGAACTTATATTTTAAAGATGGTTCCCTATCATAAACTACTGAATAGAGAACCCCATAAATTCTCACATGCTCCTGGATATACAAGTCCCAAAAAAAATTCACTTTCATCATCTCCTTGATAGGGAGGATATGTGTTGATTTCATGATTCGGTTGATTTACAACCAAATCGTATCATTCTAATTAGGATTACATGGAAAAAAAATGATGAAATCCTTGGAAATATCATCCCATTTATATATCAGAATGGGTATGGTCCAAAACAAACTTGTAGGTCTCTAGTGTTCTGCCTTAATTCTTTAACCAGTAAGACATCGCAATTTAAAATCCCCAATTGATTGCCTCATCCCCATCCACCAATACTGAAATCTCAAGTAGTGATACTTCTTGTTAGCAAAATGGTGAATGGACCAACATGACTGGTGTTCGATGTCCATCAACTCCTACCTAATGTAAATAGAACAACCAACCTACCACGAAAGCACAAAGATCCACTGGATGACCAAGACCTCTCACCCAAGGTATCCCAGCCATAATGTTTTTTACTCAATCATTGGAACTTGGTGTCTATAACCTCCTCAATACAAACTATATCATCAAAAGAAAAGTAATATTTCATTGATTAAAAGAACACCTATACACCAACATCTTCTACTCCTAATCTCATATCTACAAACAAACACAATAAATACCATTCATCAATTGATTCCATCGTGACTTTTTTTTGTAAATTTATTCTCAATTCATTGTAAACCACATTTCCTATCACAGGGGTTTATGAAATATTAAAATAAAAAATCTGAAGGTAATCCACCCAGTTTCAATTTGTCAAGTTTAGATACCTATGATTAATAGTATATTACTAACTCTTATGATCATAATAAATAGTAAATTGCTCCCTAAATAGGTAGTGTTGCAGATTTTGAGTGCATGCATAACTATTTCTAACTCAAGAATGTGGGTAGGGTAGTTCTTCTCATGAGGGCGCAACTGGAATAAGCTTTAGGACACCATTTGATTCATATTCATCAAGAAAAACCCCAAACCCATAACATAAGAATCATAGAAAAAACTCATAACCTGAACCTGGTTCTAGAATAATCAATACTAGTGTAGAATTAAACCTCGCCTTCAACTCCTCAAAATATCTATAAAAATTATTCTTACATCCAAACTTAACACCCTCACATGTTTAAGAAGTAATTAAAGATGTTATCGTTGATAAATACTGAAAAAACTATCTATATTAACTAGAAAACCCCAATAATATTCATATTTCAAACACATTAATGGGCTTCTCTTAGGACATAATAGCTTGTACCTTTTCAGGATCCATTGAGATTCCCCTCATAGATATAACATATCCCTGAAATTTTAACTCTTGAATCAAAATGTCACATTTAGGAATCATATCATATAGACTTTGTTCCTTCTTGTTTTTAATAATGATATCCAAATGGTCCTTTTGCTCCTCCTCTAACTTAGAGTACACCAAAATATCATCCAAAAACACAATAACAAAAGTTCCTAGGAACTAATAGAATATCTGGTTCATCAAATGCATAAATACCGCATAAGCATTAGTCAGACAAAAATTCATAACCATAAACTCAAAATTACCATACCAACTCCAAAACACTAATTTTGGTATATCCTCTTCTCAGAACCTCAAATGGTGGTGCACTAACCAAAGCTCAATCTTTGAAAACCAATACTTCCCTATAAGATGGTAAAAAATATCATCAATTCTAGCCAAATGAAATTCATTCAAAATGATCACCTCATTCAACTTATGATAGTCAATGAAAATTTGGATACACCTATCTACCTGATTAATAAAATGGACATATGAAGCCCATGGTGACACATAAGGACAAATAAATCCTTCATCTTCTAGATCCTCAAGGATATAACTTATGTTCCACTATCTCAACATGTGTCATTCATTAAGATGGAAATAAATGGGCATCATATTAGGGAGAATTTCAATAGTATACTAAATCTCTCTCTATGAAGATAAACCAAAAACTTCATCCAGAAAGACATTGGGGTTTTCCACAAACCACTTCATGAAGTATACCACCCCAATAAGGGTCAACATAATCAAGAAACATCTCTAAAATATGGCATGAAATTATCCAATAATAAGGAACTAGAGGCCCTTCACTTACCGATATAGAGTCTCACTCACCATGAAAAACATGAGTGACCCCATAAATAGATATGAATTATATCTGAAAGCTATAATAGTCTATCTAGTATTTACCACTAATAATAAAATCCATTCCAATAATCAAGTTGAAGGTGTCAATATTATGAACAAAAAAGTACAATTCAGCCACATAGTCATCTATCATTACCTGACGTGTGGGGAACTTAAAACCTTATTTAGACCTCATTATCAAATGAATGGAAAGATTCAACAAGTACGATATAAGATCTAAAATTAATCCAAAAAATTAAACTAACTTTGATGATATAAAATATTTAGTAGCATCAGTATAAAATAAATATGGCACCATAGATGATGAAATAAAAAAATATACCTCTAATTGTAGTCATCCCTACTTTAGATTCCTCTTGGGCATACTTCACTTCATAAAAACGTCTATTCTGAGGTCCTCCATAAAATTTCTTAGCCACTACACAGACTCTTGAAGTCCCTTATCACCACAAAAGATAGGTGTATGTTTCTTAGTAAATTAAAAGTAATGATCCACCACACATCTTGGATTCCTAATGCCCACTTGACCAAGAGTTTGAATTTTTCATATTACTACTTCTATCAAAGAAGGTTCTACTAGAGTATTTTCTTATGGAACCTAAATTGTAATTTCTTCTCTTGGATGTGGAAGTGTTCTTCTTGGAGGAATTTTCTAATAAAAAAAATACAATAACCAATTAGATCATGATCACATTCCAAAATCATGGGAATAATTTCAAACTTCATGCCAATGATTTAAAACAACAATAATTTAATGAAATTGTGAATTATACCAATGAAAGGAAACATATTAAGATGGAATGGGTCCATTTAAATAAACTTCCCATGTTTTTCATTCAAATAAACACAAACACCATGTTTCAAAACTGGTAAAAATGGTATGAAAACCCATGATAACACAAGGTCAGACATGGATGTGAGCTGGCTAGGAACCCTCCCTCACTTACTATAAGGATTATGATAGTCAAAAATCCTTTCTATTCAAGACATAGAACCAAAATCATCCAATTTTAGCATACTTCAAGATGAACCCTCCTATGATACTAAATTGTAATAGACTATAATGGGTCAAGCAAACTATACACTCGATCCATGAGTCACATTTTGTGGTGAAACAAAGATAAATAAAACATGTATTGAATATAACCAAAACAAGACATAAAACCAAAGTACAACACAAAAGTAAAAGATACAACTATATCCATGAAGCCCAGACAAATAGAAGAAACCATGAAACTATAAATCAAACAGGACAAACAATTCTCTATGTTACCAACTGTCACCTGCAACCCTTCCCATATCGAAGGAAACAATAACAATAGAATCCAACATGATACAAGATTCCCTTACCCTTACCTAATTCCTACAATACAATATATACAAACACTTAAAGAAAAAAAGTTGGGTGTGAGCACAAAGCCCAGTAAAATTATACCATAGAGTTTATACAAGGTCTAATATCAATAATGCAATAGTTATAGCTTAAAGAAAACAGTTTTACAAAGAAATTTTATAAATCCAATCCATTTGTAGATCATATCCCATTTTTTCATAAAATACATTCATATTCTCAATCCATAAAAATTTCATATAGAAGTTATAAAATAGAAAATTATATACATGCATCATAATGTATGAAATTGAACACATATCAATGAAATACCATCATTTTATGCTATATGATACAACCAAATATAAAAACATGAGAGAGAAAATACATAATAAAAACTATAATATGATAAAAAATCATAAATTACCAAGAACATTATCATTTAGGATCTATAATATAGGAAAATATGTACTAGACTTAGAAGATCCTAAATAAGGAAAACACTAGATCCAACTGATTTCGAGTCCTGCCACATTCTATCGATATCAATAAAAAATAACTTATGGTGCCACACACACTATGGTTTCCTATGTGTATTTCCTGACATGACCAAGGTAACAAAATTTCTATCTTGTCTAGTTACATTTCAAAAACATGCTATAAATTTAATCAAAAAAGTTCAAAGATAAGACAATCATGATTTTGTGTTTGAATACCCATTTCTGAATCAAACCCAATCCTTCTTTAAAGAAATCAGATTTAAAATTATTTTTATCTTTCCTAAAAATATCTTGAAACCATTTATCACATCAATTTTAATGAACATACAAAAATAATTTATCAAGAACAATAAACAATTTATTGAATTAACTCATTGTATAGATACACCTACCACAAAATGGTATAAACCTAGCCACCATCAACAACAGTGATTGGAAACCAATAGATTGGTCTTCAAAAGGTAAGGCATGAAAAGAAACTACAATGGATCTGAAGAAAAAACTATCAAATAATGAATCTAAAATAAAAACATGGCTAAAACCACCACTGTAACAAAAGTAAAACAAGGGAATAAGGATTTCTTACCTAGGATACGTGAATCAACTTCCACAAGAGGCAAACATTGAACCAAGAGATCCAAAATGGATCGAATCAACCAAAATTTCTTAGAGAGTAATGGGATGTGAGAGGAAATATTCAATACTAGAATAAAAAGAAATAACCACCTACATAGTGACTTAAAAAGGATAAATCCTAATTAGTTCATGGAATATAAAAAATTCATGAAAAGTAACTTCTAATTTAGAAGTATCATAGAAAAACAAGTCACCTCAAATAAAAATCTAGAATTAGAACACTATACAATGTTAACCTAATACATGATGTGTATTCTTTCAACTATGTGTTCCAGACTCATGAATTTTACTCAATATCCATTACATGTATTGTAATCCCATTACATGATGTGTAATCTCCCAGCAGAAAGCACTCCTCTTGGATTCTGTAGTAAAACTCAAAAGCAGGGAAGAAACTCGAAACCTTAGTAAGGGGATACCTAAAAATCATAACAGGATGTTATAATAAGTATGATAAATTATTTAAAAAATATTTGAATAACTTATATGTCAAAATGATTATCTAAAATGAGGTTTAAATTTTAAGTTATTTTAAAATCCTTTGAAAAATATAATTTATAATTATTAATAGTACAATAACATCAAAATTTGAAGGGTTTGGAAGACTTATAAAAAATTTATACAATGTAAAAAATAAATACAAGAAACCATTTCGTTAATGGACCGGTTTTGATGAATAATAAATAAGCATAATGTATTCGTGCCTACATTTACTAACTTTTTTTTAGGCATGTCATTTTTTAATATAATGATAATAATTAAGAGAAAAATATGTGGTCATTTTATCTGCATATAAACCACCATATGTATGATTTATATATAATAAAAACATGACCTCCCATACTCTCTATGATATGATTATACCTTGTAACATTATGAAGTGAGATGGGAGAGAGAGTATCAATTTCTAAATTTTTGTTCTTTATAATACCATATTTGAAGCTATATGACCACTATTTTGACCAATAATTAGATGAAAAAATAAGAATCCATATTTTTAATCATTTATCGAATTATTTTTTAAATAATAATAAATTTATATCAATTATATATAAATATTAAAATACCCATGGTTGTTAATATTATTTATAAAAAATAAAAAAGTAGGATAAACTCATCATAAATATATCAAATAATAATTTTAAGTCCATATATAATGAAACATATATATAAATATAAATTATTTACTATGATTATAGTATTATAGATTTCATGAATTCATATCAAATCTTATGATATCACACATGAGAAAAAACAAAAAAAATCATACAACATGTAGTAATATAGTATATATCACACAATGAATCTTGTGATTTAGTTTCGATATTTAATAAATTTTCCACCAAAATAAATGCCTCACATACACTATGTAGGGAAAAAATTACTACATCATATGTAAAAAAATTAGAATATTTTTTGAAAACTATTTTGGTTAAAACACTAAATTTATTAGGATAGAGTGTCATATAAACTCAATCTATTTTGGATGAAGTAATTAAAAAAAATTAAATCCTTATTTGTATAAGATTTTAATATGACCGTATTGTAAATTATATAATTAAAATTAATTAAAAATTTTAAATTCATAACTATAATAAAATAATAATCCATATGTAAATATCTTTTATACTCATAATATAAAGGGAACGGAGTTTTTATCCATCAAACTCATTTATATCTATACAAAAAATATAATAAATTTATATCTATACATAATTTATAATTAAACAGACATTTATTTTAAGAATTAAAGTACATTTATGAGACATTTATCATAGTAATGTCATATCGAATAACTCGTCCATTAATAATTTTATATGTTATGACTAACCAGGATATATGAAAAAATTCACATGTTTCTCATCTAATCTGATGAGAATATCTCATGTCACTCAACTAGTAATAGCGTTAAACAACATCAATGTTAATTAATTGATGGGATATATTTCTTACTCTTTTTAAATGAGGTACAATGAAATATTGGATAGGAAAAATCCACTATATTATAAATAATATACCAAAAAATCTATTTTGGTAAGCTTAGTTGTGAGCATCATGAATTCCTACATAAAAAAACCCAGGTTCAAATCTATGTGGTGAATGATTACTAAATTTATTGTTTCAAGACAAAAGCAAGAACTGGAGTGGCTATATTATTCAACTAATTTTGGATTTCTAGATTTGAATGTAGATTTAGATTTACTATGCCCACAGGCCACCAATGTTAGGATATAGGTAGTATAACAGTACTGATTAGAATATACTATGAGATAGGAAGGTTATAAAGCATGGAAACCTATATACATCTTCTGGTTGGTGGATCCAAATAGAGATTTTTGGTTGCATGCATATCAACCATCCCTCTAACCACCCATACATATGATTTTAGAATGATGTATTTCCTAACATGTGTTGATTAGAATGTTCTATAATGGTTTATTTCCTCCTGGTTTGTTACTTTTCCATTTTTGGTTGTCAAAGGTGTTCAGGGGAGGTTCTGGGAGTTTTTTGTGGAAGTCGAGGGTGCAGCAGAACTACTGTAGGAAATACATGTCGTATAAGTGTATTACATGATGTGAAAGTTTGTTTCATAGCTTTTCTAGGGCCGATTCATGATGTGTATATTTTGGGGGTCAAATAATAAAAAGGTAATGTGTTTTTCAGTGAAACTAAACCCAGAGGATTACACGACGTGAAAGGGGATTACACGTCGTGTAAATCTATGATACAGTGCAGTTTTAAAAGTTCTTTTTGGATTAATTTTCATTCATTCATCCATGGATTATTCTTCCTTTCATTTCGGAATAACCCTAGGAACCTTGAGGAGTCTTCAAGACATCTTTATACCTCTTTGATCTATTTTTTCTAGTGGTTTTTTGTTCATAATACATGGTAATCCCTTTCTCCTTCTTGGTTGTTTTTCTCCCATTATTCTCTTGGGGATTCTCTTCGGTGAAGTTCTTATGGTTTGGGGTGTTTGTTGTGTTGTGTTTTAATGTTATTTGGTTGTGGTGTAGGTTTATCAATGTTTTCTCATGGTGCAGTTGTGGTTTATGGGCGTTCTTCTTCACCCTATGGTGCATAGCAAGCCATCAAAACTTATTTGAGGTAGGGATTCTCTCATTTCTCTTTATTGTGTATCATGTAGTATGGGTTAACTTTTTTTTATCTATGGGTTATGGTTTTTTTTATTAATCAAAGATAAAGAATTGATCATTTTAATTTAAAGGGGTAAATAGGGTTTGATTCCCATGTTTTTATAGTTTTATTTTTTATTATGATATTTTGGATTGTACGGTCTTGATGTCCTACAAAAAATTATGGCTATTGGGGGATTTTTTCATTGTATATATGTATTGTGACTATTATGATTGTTGTGACTATTGTGATTATTGTGATACCACCCTAAATAGAAATTGGTTAATTACTTATAATTAGATAATGAAATGGTTACCCCATGATTTTGGTTTGTGTGATAACACCCCTAAAATAAAGTAGAATGTGATAAAATCCCCTTTGTAAACCTGTATAAATGATCTTGATGTGTTGTGATGTGTGGTCATTCTTGTGGGATGGCGATTTGTAGTTACAATGGGGTGTGGGGCAATATGTGGTTTTTTTATTGTGCATTTGGGGCGGCGAGGAGGTGGTTTGTTTGGTCATGTTTTTGGGGAAGTGGGGAGTTGTTTTGTTTGGTTGTGCTTTTGGGATGACGAGGTGGTGGTTTCTTTGTGCTAGATTCCTGGGTAGTGATTTAATAAATGATTAATCATGTTTGAAATGACATGGGTTTTTTTGGTAAATGGGATGAAAATGGTTAATGAGTAATTAAATTGTGGGTTGTGTGGTTAAATGTGGTTGATGCTAAATAATGAAATGAATGGGGTGATTTAAATTGGAATTGGTTGGTAATGTGAAATGAGGTTTGTGGATTGATGCGTGGTGTTATGCATTTAGAGGTGGCATAAAAATTGATGATGTTGTGAGTTTGTTGGTTTTTTTGTGAACCAATAAGTTGGTATTGAGTGTTTGATACTATATATAATTACTTTCATATTCTTTTTATTTATATAGGTACCCCACCCACATCGAGCACTATGTGCCGACACCCGCATAGTTATGAGGGGGGGTGTTTTTCTCAACATCTGGTGAGGAGTACGGATGGATGGGTACCCTCTCTTTCCCTCTCTCTCTTCTAGGTGAGGCAGGTATTTCACAATCTATGATGGATAGAGGTTTTTTAGTGCATTAGATGGTGGTTTTGATATCCAAGGTGTTTGCGGGTGAGGTGTGATGGCCCATGTGTTTTCGAGTGATATGTTATCATTCTTGTGGGGTGGTATCCCATGTGTTTTCAGGAAAGATGTGTTGTGGCCATGCTTGTGGGGTGATGAGCCTAGGTTTCTATAGTAGAGGTGTGTTGTGACCATACTTGTGGTGTTTTGTGGTATACAGAAGATATGGGAGCACCAAGACGTACGACGTTGGGTGTGAGAACATTATATCAATGGGAAATTAGTGTGAGGTACCCTTATCAATGTTATTCCTATTATATTATATTACTTGGTTTGTGTTATTTGATTAGCATGACTTAGTGAGGTTGGGATGGTTAGTATGCCTTGATAGGTGTTGTTTGGTTCTACTGTTTTCTCATAGGTGCATTAGTATGCTTCTTTCACATGCTCACGAGAGACTTTGATTTTCTTACTGAGTATACTTATATGCTCACCCTTTGTATATAAAATTGTTTTTAAGTTTCCAGTAGGATTACATGGACTGTCTTGGGCATTATTAGCTCATACCTTTGGATAGTTGTTGTGTTGCTACTTTAGCTTTACTTTTGGGTATTCACTTTAGAGAATTATATCTGTATCAGTTCTATTTATACATGCATGTGGGATGGTTTTTTGGATTTCTTTTTATATTATGTCTTGGGTTTTTTTTATGATTCATCTTACATCTTAATCCTATATTATTATATAGGTTAATGTATTCCATATCACTATATTTTTATACCCTCAGTGCTAGTCACCAACCCAAGGCCTACTGTAGGTGGGACTTGGGGGTCATTATATCTCTCCCCTCATTGCAATATATTTGGAGGGAGGGATTCGTGATAGAGCGGTATCAAAGGTGATATTTTTGTGATAGAATGGATTTTTGAGTTAGGCATAGTGAGGATTACATGGAGTGGTATGAAAATAGTTATAGTTGACCTTAGTACGTAACATAGGCCAGGGATACTGGCAAGGACATGGAATTTTAGGGCCCCCCATGATCCAATGCACGGACTTTGAGCTTATTGAACGGCCAAGTGAGGTGGACGTGTTTGTAGGGTAGAGACCTAGGATAGGTACATGCATCATGATGACATCTGTTCTTGTTTTAAATGGGTTGGTTTGTGAAGGTTGAAATGGATAATAAGTGATTTAAAATGAATCTTAATAAAAATTCCACATTATTGGAATTAGGAAGTTATTTGTTTTTTTAGCTATAGCTCATGTTCGTTGTTCGCATGTGGCTCAGGTAGTTGAGGTTCAGCAGGATGATCTGGTTGATCTTTATAGGGTTGATTTGGTTGAGTGTGATGATAAGTGGCAGAGTATGTTGTGTTCTTTCCAGTAGAAGGCTTTGGGAAAGTACGAGGGTAGTGTCTCAAATGTGGAGACAGGGAGATGGATGGAGGAGCTTGAGATCTCTTTCAATTTGATCTGGGACCTGATGGAGATTGGATCCCTTTGATAGTAAGTTAGATGCGGGGAGTTGTGAATCAGTGGTGGACATTATATCTAGGAGCGTGGAAGTAGGCTGATGTTTTGTGGTTCGACTTCCCAAAAGAGTTTCTAAAAGAGTTCCTTTTTTCGACCATAAAGGCAGTAAAGAGGCCGGAGCTTCTTTCTCTTCAACAGGGGAGCATTTCAATGCAAGAGTTGGGAATCAAGTTCAAGGACCTTATGTATTTTTTCCTATAAATTTTTCAAGATAAGGATTCTCATGCAATATGTCTCGAGGAGGCACTCCATCCTTATATCCAGTATGCAGTTAATTCTCTTATGTTGCTGACGTATCTAGTGGTTTATAAGAAGGAAAAAGGTGATTGAGAGGATGCACTCGTGAGGAGGTTTTCCATAGGAGGGGGATCATTAGGGATCCTATAGAATTAGATTTGTTAGTTGAAGGTATTATGCACCAGGACCTTTGAGGTTTCAGTTAGAAGGGATTCAACCACAACAGCTTCCTTTTCGGATTTCAGGGACCAGTGGTTTCTGTGCTTTTCATAGGAGTTTCTTTCTAGTGTATTTTTGTTTTGGGGTTAGTGTCCATCATAAAAACTAGTTCCCAGTGGTTCCCTGAGCTCATTTTGGTGGTGGTGGATAGTTTTAGCACTAGCCTTAGTAGTAGTTTCCAGTGAGACCATTTCAGCAGCAGGGGAAGTAGTTTTTTTCTCTTCCAAGGGGAGGTAGAGTATGTAGAGGCCGACCTAAGGATGTTCTTTGGGTTTAGGAACTAAAAATAGAGCATGGAAATCAAGGTGGTCATCATCAAAGAGGTAGAGGAGTTAGGAATGGTCAGTTTTATGTAGTGGAGGTAGCAGTTTCGGAAGGGCCATAGATCATCAGATGTTCGATCAGTTTTTTTAGTACCCTTGTTTGTGCCTTGTTTGATTCAGGATATTTTCACTCCTTTATTTAACCTTCTCTATCCCATGCTATGGGACTATATGTAGAGAGTCTTCTTGTGCCCTTGGTGTTGACTACACCAGTTGTAATCCAGTCTATCTTATTTGATATGTTCCGAGGGTGTAGACTAATGATGGGTCCACATCAGTCCCATGGGGATCTTTTCTTGCTACAGATGTAGCCATATGATGTCATACTTAGAATCAATTGGTTATATTATGTATATATTGTTTTCAACTGCTTCTGGAGGAGAGTTTTTTTCTAATGTGGGTTTCCAGCTTGTGGTTTTCATTGGTGAGTGAGGTTGTCAGGTGGGTAGTTGGTGTGTGGAGCCCTTTATTTCCTTTTTGGATGAGTTGTCAGTGGAATCAGTGGATGCTGAGATGGTATAGGTTCCCAAGGTCATTGGGGAGTTCCCTTATGTTTTTATTAAGGAGGTTGTGATGTTACCCCCTCTACATGATGTTGATTTTGGGATAGACTTTCAGCCCGGTGCTTCTCTAATTTCGATGGATCCTTATCAAATGGAACCTTCTAAGTTACAGGAGTTGAGGATTCAAATAGATGATCTCATGTATAAAGGCTTTATCTAGCCCAGTGTTTCACTGTAGGGTGATACTATGTTGTTCTACAAGAAGGAAGATGGTAGTCTAAGGTTATTTATAGACTACCAGAGTTTAAATCAGGTGGTGGTCAAAAATAGTTACCCTCTTCTAAGGATATATGATCTTTTCGACCAGATAATAGGGATGAGTTGGTTTTCTAAGATTGATCTATGGTTTGAATGTCACTAGTTAAGGGTGAATGAGGGTGATACCATGAATACTACCTTCAGATGCAAGTATGGGAACTTCAAGTTTTTAGTCATGTCATTCGGTGTTACGAATTCACTAGCTATGTTCATGGGGCATATAAACTCCATGTTCAATGAGTTCCTAGATCATTTCATAATCATATTCATCAATGATATCTTAATCTACTTGAATAAAAATGAGGAGCATGATGAGAATCTTATAACTATCTTTCATGTTGTTCAATGCCACAAAATATATGGAAAGTTTTCTGAGTGTAAGTTTTGGACACGATAGGTGGATTTCCTTAGTCATTTGGTGTCTTATAAGGGTGTGGCAGTAGACCCATCGAAGGTTGAAGTAGTTTTTTCTTGGGTAGCACCCAATAATGTGGCAGAGTTCCATAGTTTTCTTGGTCTTATAGGATATTATTGGAGCTTTTCACCTGATTTCTCTTGATTTTTACTTCATTGTTAACTTTGACTATGAAGGGAAAATATTTTGTATGGATTGATCAGTTCCAGGTAGTGTTTGGTTACCTAAAGGGGAACCTGGCCAGTGCTTCGGTGCTTTATATTTCAGAGGAGCGTGTGTTGTTTGAGGTGTTTTGTGACGCTTCCCGTCTGGGCTTGGGATGTGTGATGATGGAACAGTGGGTAGTGATCTCTTATGGGTCTATGCGGTTATGTCCCCATGATCATGACTATTACACCTATGATATAGAGCTAGAAATGGTTGTGTTTGCACTAAATTTTTGGCAACATTACCTCATTAGGGAGTGCTTTGTGGTCTTCACAGACCACAAGAGTTTTAGTTATATCTTTTTCCAACATTATTTGAACTTTCATCAATATAGGTGTGTGTATTTTCTTCAGGATTATGATTTTGAGATATACTAAACCTCGAGAAATGGGAATGTTGTAGCCAAAACTTTGAGTAGGAAGTCGTGGAAGGGTATTGTTCATGAATCTGGGATGCTTGGAGAGTAATGGAGGAGTTGGAAGCCTTGCACTTTGATGCAAGAGTGGATGGTGGTAGAGGCTATTTATTTTAGATGATGGTGAAATCTTCTATGATGCAGTAGGTGAAGGATTCTCAGTGGGAAGACTCAGAGCCAAAGGTGATGCATGATCATTTTGTCCATGGTGATGCTCCAGAGTGGTGGTTAGAGGATGGTTATAACTGGATGTTGTTTTCTCAAAGGTTTTTTATTCTGGTATCAATTCATGATGGAGTCCTTCGTGAGTTTTATAACTCACATTTTGTGTTATACCCATGATTTTTCAAAATTTATCATGGCTTGAAGATGTAGTTTTGGTGGCCCAGGATGAAATGTGAAGTGGTCGAGTTTGTGTAAAAGTGATTTGTTTTCTAGAAATTAATGGTCGATCATCGTGTTCTTGGTGGTTTTTTTGCAACCCTTGGATGTTCCTGAATGGAAATGGGATGAAATCTCGATAGATTTCATCACAGGGTTACTCAAAACTCAGAAAGTTTGTGATGTTTTCTATGTGTTCATGGATTGGTTGATGAAATCATCCCACTTCTTAGAAATCAAGGAGTCGGGCATAGAGATGATTTGGCTAAGAGGTACGTGGATGAGGTGGTGTATTTTCATGAAGTTATGAGATACATTGTCTCGAATTAGGATTCATGTTTTACCTCATGATTATGGAGGGGATTGTAGCATGTTTTTGTCACTTGGTTATGCCTTAACACTGCTTTCCACCCTCAGAAAGATGGGAAGATGGAACAGACTATCCAAACATTGCAAGATATATTTTGGGCATGTGTCTTAGACTTTGGTTGATCTTGGGTATGACACCTAACTTTGGTGGATTTTGCTTATAATAATTTATATCACTCTTACATTAACATGGATCCATTTGAGGCTTTGTATGGGAGACAGTTTCATTCTCCGTTATGCTAGACAGAGGTGTGGGAGATAGCTGCTCTTGGTCCTGATGTGGTTCAGTGCACGATAGGTTGAGGCCCTTGAAGTTTCAAACTGACATAAGTCTTATATCGATTATAGGAGGAGGCCCTTGAATTTTTAGGTTAGGGACCAAATGTTCTTGAAGGTTTCCCCTCGATGTGGGTGAAAAAGGTTTGATAGAGGGAGTAATACTTCTCATAAGTTTGTTTGGCCCTTAGAGGTGTTATGGAAAGGTGGCAAGGTGGCATGTTTTTTGGCATTTCCACCGCGGTTAGAGAGGATCCATGACATATTCCACATCTCTCATCTTTTTTGGTATCTTAATGATGACTCACATGACATTGAATGTGGAGAGTGGGATATCAAGGACAACATGAAGTTTGTGGAACAGCCAGTAGAGATCTAAGATCACCAAGAGAAGGATCTAAATGGAAAGATAATTCATTTGGTTCATGTGTTTTGGAGGCATGGTGGCCTAAAGGAGAGTACTAGGGAGTGAGAAACGTGGATGTGTTCCCAGTACTCAGAGTTTTTTTGGGTTTTTATTTTTTCTATTTTTATTATGATGTGATTTTTAGATCCTTTTTGTTTTATGAGATGATTTGTTTTCATTAGTTTGTGATGTGTGTGGTGAAATATGTGATAAAGTCCTGACATATGAAATGGGGAGGACCTAATTCTTAATTGAGACACATTTACATCAATGTAAATAAACCCATGCGAGTGATCCAATGCCTCCCAGAGTGGATATTATCTTGACATGGAAGATGAAATTTCCCAATTCATGTGTTTTGAATGGTGTAGTTCATTGGTTGTAGCAGTTGTTGGTTTGGGATGCCTAGAGGTTGAGAGGTTGTGCAGTGGTTGTGTGGAAATGTGGTTGTGGTGATGTGGTTATTCAGTGTGTTTTGTGGTCGTTTGGGTTGGCGTGTTTGGCTGGTGATAGTGTTTGAGGTATGACGAGATCCTTGGGAGGTATCTCGTGGGGTGGTTGTTCAGACCCCTTTTCTTATGGGCTTGGTTTTGGATTTTCAAGGGTGAGAATCATTTGATAGGTATCTGATGTAATGGTTCATGCCCTCCCAGTCTATTACTTTTCCGTTTTTGATTGTTGGAGATGTTCAAGGGAGGTTCTAGGAGTTTTTGGTGGAAGTTGGTGGTGCAACAAAATTGTTGTAGGAAATACACATCGTGTAAGTGTATTACACGATGTGAAAGTTGGTTTCATGGCTTGTCCAGGGTTGTTTCATGACATGTAGATTTTTGGGGTTAAATAATAAAAAGGTGATTCATTTTTTGGTAATATCAAACCCTAAATATTACATGACATGAAAGGGGATTACATGTCATGTAAATCCCTAATAAAGTGCAATTTTAAAAAGTTCTTTCCAACCAAATTTTCATTCATTCATCCATATATTCTTTTTCCTCTCATTTTGGGAAAACCCTAGTCATCTTGGGGATTCTTCAAGACCTCTTCCTCCCTATTTTAACCATTGGTTCTGTTGGTTGTTTGTTAGTAATCAGTGGTAATCCCTTTCTCCTTCTTGGTTGGTTTTCTTCCATTCTTCTCTTGGGGATTCATCATGGTGACTTTATTATGGTTTTGGGTGTGTGATGGGTTATGTTTTAATGGTATTTGGTTGAGGTGTAGGTTGATCTGTGTTTTCTCATGGTGAAATTGTGGTTTTTGGTCATTCTTCTTCACCCTCTAGTGCGTAATGAGTCGACAAAGTTTCTTTGAGGTAGGGATTCCCTCATTTCTCCTTATTGTGTATCATGTGGGAGGGGTTTAATTTTTTTTATCTATGGGTTATGGTTTTTCTGGCTTAATCAAAGATAAATAATTGTTTAATTGAATTGAAAGGGGTAAATGGAGTATTATTCACATTTTTTTACATCTTTATTTATTATTGAGATATTTTGGACTATACGGGCTTGATACCACACTAAAAATTGTGGTTTCGGGGGGGGGGGGGGGGTTGTGCTGGATATATTTATTGTGATTGTTGTAAATTTTGTGACTATTTTTATTGTTTTGAAATCACCCTAAATGGAAATTTTTTAATTACTTATACTTTTCTAATGAAATGGTTGCCTTGGAATTTTTTTTTGTGCTATAACACCCCTAAAATAAAGTGTAATGTGATAAAATTCCATTTTTAAACTTATAGAAATGATTTTTATGTGTTATGATGTGTATTCATGCTTGTGGGATGGTGATGTGTGGTTTCAATGGGGTGTGAAGAGATATGTATTTTATTTATCCATGCTTTTGGGGCAGCGAGGAGGTGGTTTTTTTGGCTGTGCTTTTGGGGTGGTGAGGAGGTGGTTTGTTTGGCCTTACTTTTAGGTTGGTGAGGAGGTGTTTTGTTTGGTCGTGATTTTGGGATGGTGAGGTGGTGGTTTCTTTTTTTCTAGATGCCTGAGTAGTAATGGAATAAATGATTAATAATGTTTTAAATGACATGGGTTGGTTTGGTTAATGGGTTGAAAATTGTTGATGAGTAATTAAATGGTGGGTTGTGTGGTTAAACATGGTTGATGCTAAATAATGTAATTAATGGGGTGATTTAAATGGTAATTGGTTGGGAATGTGAAATGAGGTTTGTGGATTTCTGTGTGGTATTATGAATTTAGAGGTGACAAAAAAAGTGATGATGTTGTGAGTTGGTTGGTTTATTTGTGAACCCATATGTTGGTATTGATTGTTTGATACTATATATAATTACTTGTATTTTTTTATTTCTATACACACCCCACCCACGCCGAGCATTGTGTGTCGACACCTGCATAATCATGTGGGGGGGCGTTTTTTCTAACATCTGGTGAGGAGTACGGATAGCTGGTTACCCGCTCTTTCTCACTCTCTCTTCTAGGTGAGGTAGATATTGCACAGATTGTGATGTATAGAGGTCTATTAGTGCATTAAATAGTGGTTTTGATAGCCTAGGTGTTTTTAAGCAAGGTGTGAAGTCCTAGGTGTTTTCAATCGAGACATGACCATGCTTGCAGGGCGGTAGCCCAGGTGTTTTCAGGTGATATGTTTTGTGGTCATTATTGTGGGGCGAAGTGATCAGGTATCTGTGGGCAAGGTGTGTTGTGACCATGCTTATGGGGTGGCGTGGTATACGTAAGATATGGGAGCACCATTACGTATGACGTTGGGTGTGAGAGTGGTATACCAATGTGAAAGTGGTGAGGGGTACCCTTATCGATGTGATTCCTATTATATTATATTAATTGGTTTGTGTTATTTAGTGACCATGCCTTGGTGAGTTTGGTAAGGTTAGTATGCCTTGATAGGTGTTGTTTGGTTCTACTGTTTTCTCACAGGTGAATTAGTATGCTTCTTTCACATGTGCATGAGCGACTATACTTGCATGCTCACCCTACGTATATAAAACTATTTTTAGGTTTCTGAGAGGATTACATAGAATGTGATGGGCATTACTAGCTCATACCTTTGGATAGTTGTTGTGTCGCTACTTTAGCTTTACTTTTGGGTATTTACTTTAGAGACTTTTATTTGTATCAGTTCTATTTATACATTCATGTGGGATGTTTTTTGGATTTCTTTTTATATTATGTCTTGGATTTTTTTGTGGGTGATTCATCTTATCTCCCTATTCTATATTATTATAGAGGGAAATGTCTCCCATATCATGAGATTTTTATACCCTCAATGCTAATCGCCAACCCAAATCCTACTAGAGGCGAGACTCAAGGGTTCATTATCTCTCTCCCATCATTATGGTATCTTTAGAGGGAGGGGGTCATGACATGTTCAAACAATATAGATAAAGAAACAAGAGATGTAATGTCATACGGTGGGGCACTATACAGGCACATGGTGTTTAGAAACATGAAAGTGTGATGATTTAATTTTCTCTTCTCAAATCGGCCATCTTCCTCGTGGATTGATAGTGTAGGATGGAGAGGTTCCCTAACATTATGGTAGGAGTTTATATGACCTCAAACTTAATAATATATTTAGATTATTTATTACATGGTAAGTACAATTGAAGAATTATGACATGGCCTAATGCATCATACTCTTTCATAAATTTGATGCCATCTCCTCTAATTGGGCATTTGGACACAATCAGCTTATCCTTTAGGACATATAAAACATGGAAATTTAGGCCACTCCATGTAGTACAATGGATCCATCAAGTAATTTTTATTTTATATGGGTAGGGATGAGGCTTGAGCAACATGGCTTCCTAAGTGTGTTTATTGTTTAAAATTTTTAATCCCATATACCAATGATAATAATAATATAACCAACTGATACATGATTAGATAAAATTTAAGGATATTGAATAATAGTTATCAATATACGAGTGTACAAATGTAGGGTGACTTCCTAGAAAACTTTAATGAATATTATTGTGTAATATTAATTTGAAGAATAAAAATTACAATAAAAATAGTATTTCAAGTGTTATGAAAAATTAGTCAACTCAAGAAATAAAGTTACACTACTATATCTTGCATGGAAAATGTCTCTTGATATAGGAACCTACTCATGAAACATGTTATATATATATACAGGCCATTTCATTGAAGTATGATTGATATTTAATTATAGTATATAAATTAATAATCAAGTGGTAATTTATTTTTAAATATAAATTCATAAACATGTTTCACATAAGAAAATGATAATGAAAATAAACCCTTTTAAAAACAAAATACTTTTTCATATTCCTATACATTTTATGATATTGAATGAAAATTATATACGTATGGTCTAACAATATTTCATCTTCATGTGTTGGAACCTAATCTTATATATGTTTTATTTCATTTATATGTTCCTTAAAATAACATAATACTTTTTTGGGTCCATGTTGGCTAACTACCATGGGACACCATTATAGGTGGGGTTAGTCAAAGTGTGATCATATGTATCTTAATATCAATTTTTTTCCCAATTCACCCTCTCATGGAATACTTTTATCATGACTATTGTTTTATTATTTTCATTATTGTCCCTTAATTTTTTACTTTATTGGTTGATTCATTCACTATAAGTTATTCACATCCCAACTCTCCTATATATGATGATATATAAATAGTGTGTGCGTGGAATTTTATTTAGTTCACCTATTGAGATCCAA
The DNA here is from genome assembly GCA_963277665.1 of Viscum album. Classification (NCBI taxonomy): domain Eukaryota; kingdom Viridiplantae; phylum Streptophyta; class Magnoliopsida; order Santalales; family Viscaceae; genus Viscum; species Viscum album. Next base: position 1,824,521,111 of record OY728161.1, on the reverse strand, counting down.
ACCAAGGGGTGTTGGTTGAATAATTAAAATCCATATTATCAATAATTGTTTTCAATGAAATAAATAGATTTATGATAGGATCACTATGCATGGATCAGTGACATGGGTTGTTTGGTAGAATAACACTTTTTATATGGTCCCCCTATCATATAATATAGAGATTACTTAATAGTATTACAATTTTTAAGTAAATTTAATGTACAATGATATCACACTCATGTGGTGTACCTTTGAATCATATGTTTTAGTTTCCTCCTAACTAAAATCTATATTAATCATCGATATTCATGAAGGTACTCTAGTATAAATCTCACCTATTTTATATTTTTCTCTCCCACAGGTGATATAATGACCCATAACATATATAAATTATTATTACATCATTTCTAAGACAAAATATCGTAATAATAATACTCCTAAAATATATAGTTTTGGTGTCTTGGGAAAATTAGGTTCATATAACAAAAATAAATATAAAATAAATTTTATTTAAATATATCCACATTGTTCTCATGAAAGATTATATAATTCTATGATTATATATAATCATTATGGGGATTACATCAATGAAATAGTATGGTAAAATACTAGTAGGGGGTGGTGAGGACCTGAGAATTGAATATGTGTGGGGGGGTACATGGGTGAGAATAATCATTATCGACATATCACAAACATAGGATCATTATCATGAGTATATAGATGTAATTTTACAATGAAATAGGAGGAATAAAAAGCATGATAATGGAATATCATAATTATTTTGGACAATTCACCTATATTGAATGTGAACAAATCTTTTATCATTATCACATATAACATATGTGTATAAAATAAACATTATATAAAGTGAATAGGTCTTGTATTATATAATTCCCTGATCCTAGAAGCCTAGATTCGGTGCATTATTTTATTATATTATCATTATTACAAGGAATAAAATCTTAAAGTACCGATCAGTTTAGTAGTTTTGGAAATCCAAATTACATACATGATACCCATAATATATTGGGAAAAGAAAATAAAACATGATACATAATAAAATGAAATAAACTACATCCTTTAAACTCATTCAAATGAATATTCTTCATAACCTAGGGATGATGAAAATAATAAGGGTGATCTCAAATGACTGTTAAGGGCAAGTGAAGTGGAATAAATGATGAATTTATGAGAATAATCAATGTAGAAATGTAAATAACTAATAACACATAAAATTTACTCAATAAACTGAGAATATAATGTATACATAGATAATTCAACCCAAAAGTCACATGGATAAATTATAACTGAATCTAAAAGAGTTAAATGCTTAATTATTGGACTACATGCTTCCTAGTTACATGGAACCTTTACCATCAATACCACTCATAAGACAGTTTAGCATATCAGGTAAAACCCCATCTAATTTGGATAACTAATTCATCTCATGATACTACCAATACATCAAGCGACTATTAATAATTGGGCTCCACCCATGTTGTACTTGTCCAAAGGATTCTTAAAATATCAAATAATCGAAATAAATTGTGAACTATATTCCTTATAAAATATATATATTGTATAAAAGATACAAATTTACCAATAATTCCCTATCTAATTAAATAACTCCCAAAGTGAACACCATATGAAAAATAGTATACTGATTAGAAAATAATAATATTTATTGTATTAGAATAAGGATATTTAAGAAAAATTTAATGTACCATAAAAATGATCATAAATAAAGTTTTTATTTCAAGATAAAGTTAACAATCACAAAAGAAAGTGAGATCAAAAAAATAATCATTAAACATATTCTTGATGAAAATAAACTTTAAACATTCCAAAGTGCCACATACCACTTTCAAACAATTAAATCATAATACCCATAAAGGAATAACATTTAATGAATGTTTTGGACACCAAAAAGATAAAATATTTTATGATATATTATATCAAAAGGGTAAGTGTATACACCATAAAAAATAATTAAGTTGTGAATATGAAATTTATCTCACAGATGTAAAAAGTGAGATAAAAATCTCATACCTTATCCTTACTTATAATTGTGTGGTATTTAACCTCATGTATTTTTGTTTAAAACATGTTAATAACTTATAATAGAACCATAATAAAATTTATCATATCATATATTATCTTATTATAATATATTATTACCTATTTGATAACAATCTTTCATTATTTTCACTATTCCGGTTGTTAATTGCCTAGTTTGTCAAGTATGTTTTAACTTGTTACTTGTTGTTATTATTAATTAAATCATGGTTTGATCATATATAGAATTTAAACCATGATGTAAATATCATATATATTCAGTATATATGTATTTATAATAATTCATAATATTTGGAGATAGGGAATGAAATGCATCGTTCATGGAGATGGTAGGTCATACCTACGTATGAACGCTACTTTCATTTATTTTTCATATTAAAAGAATGAAAATGAAATGATATGTATGTAAATTATAATTATATTATTATATTTACATCATATATGTCACATAGGTTTAATAAAACTATCCTTTATACGTTCCATGTATAGTGTGAACGAATCACATCGCATTCAGGGGGCGGTAGTCCACACTTCCACAAACGATGTTATCATATTTACACAAAATGGAATTCATAAGGGTATGTGTTATATAAAAATTAAAAAATTATAAATAAATTATAAATATAATATATATAATATATAAACAGTTTTTCTATCATAATTCCCACCATGAGATGTGGTAAATCAAAATTAACAATCACTGTTTCATGAGGCAGTAGTTCGTCGTACATATAGACGGTAGGTTCATTACCCATTAGATGGATGTGTGTGTAAGTGAAGGTTTAACCCTTAAAATAAAAAAATATTAGTATATTGAGTATAATTTTGTTTTTATATAATCATTGAATAAGAAGAATTGAAAGAGTGGAGAAATAAATAAAACTAAAGAGCTTGAGGAAGGATGTTACCTCTTATTCAAGTAACTCCTTTTGGTTTTCACCAAAAGGTTTCCTTGGATGGATTTATTCCAAAGTTAAGGATTATAGTTTGAGGTTAGGTATTTTTAGGATCCATTTGGACATATATTTTTCATTACAAAGTTTCTTGAGAGGTGTGATGGAGTGGGAGGGGTGGGTACCTTTTTATAGTGGAGGAGGAGTGACATTCTTGAAAACTTTTTGAAAGGGAATTACACAAAACGTTTTTCCAATGAAAAGTGGCTTCAATAATGGTAAAAAGTAGATAAATTTGATTATAGGGTAGAAATATGGTCATCCAATGGATTTTTTATAATTTTCAAGGTCATTTTTTCTCTTAAGTTTAAGGTTTAGTCCCTTGTTAAGCTAATTTTCCTCTTAATTGTTGTAATTAATTTTAAGTACTTTCACTAATATTTTGGGTAAAAAACTAATTTTACCTTATTAGAAATTATAGATTATGATTATTCCAAATATGGAATCCATTTTCCCAAATTCCAATCACATAAGTGACAAAAATTAATTTAAATTTAATCTTGCACACGGGACGACAATGCAGGTTTTTAAAGTAAAAATGATCAAAAGTTTGCTATGTTTTTATATCCATTTTCAAAGTGAAATCGATTCCAATGATCTAAATTGAATTAAATGGTATAAAATTTATCTAATTATACTTTAAAACCAAATCATAACATAGTTTAACATTATAAATAAATTATAATAAAAAGAAGTTTTGAATTAAAATTTAGTATTTTTTTACTATTCATCAAAAAATTAAACTAAATAGAAAAATACCAAAAAATCACCCTAACCTAATTTTTATATTTTTATTTAAAAAATAAATTTTATTTTATCATATTAAATTTATAAAAGTATCAAAATTCATATTTAAAATAGGTTCTCTATTAATAGGAGGAAAAACTACCTTAATAAAAATATAGTATTTTACGTGTAAAATTGGGTTTTTTTATCATATTCTTATAAAATATATTTAATTAATGAAAAAAATATGTTATTATATATATAATTTATAAATTTACTATATAAACTCTCTAAAAGTGTTAGAATTTAATAGATTATGTCAAACGTGACTAAATAGTGTTTTGTTTAAACCTGGTGTTGTGTGTATTACAAAGATATCAACAAAATTAAATTTATTCTAAAAGGAAAATATGGTAAATTCTTGGGGTGATACATTATTCCCTCCTACAAAAATTTCATCCTCGAAATTTTCAGTCTATTACCTTCAAAAATATGTGGGTAGTTCTCCTTCATTGAATCCTCTGGCTCCCATGTTGCATCTTCCATTTTGTGATTTCTCTAGAATACTTTTACCAGAAGAGTCCTTTGATTCCTCAATACTTGTTCTCTAGTATCAAGAATTTGGATGGGTTCTTCATATTATGAAATTTCAGGTTCCAAATCTATCACATCAGAGATGAGCACATGTGTTGGGTCAAGCATCTACTTCCATAGCATAGATATATGGAACACATCGTGTAGCTTTGAGAGATTTAGAGGCATTTCTAAACAATAATAAACAACTCCAATACTTTCAATAATATTAAAGGTTATGATGTACCAAGGACTCATTTTCACTTTCTTACTGAAGGTTATAACACCCTTTCATGGAGATACTCTAAAAAAACATGATCCCCCACTTGGAAATATAAATCTCTCCTCTAATTACCAGTATAACTCTTTTGCTTACATTGAGCTAACTTGATATAAGCCTGAATATCCTTTACCTTTTTCATCATCTCTTCGATGAGTTTTAGTCCTACATGTTTCCTTTTACCAACTTCATCCCAACAAGTTGTAGTATGAAATATCTTTCTATATAGTGCTTCATACAACTGAATTTGAATACTTGAATGGAAATTATTATTATAAGAAAATTCTAGGAATGGTATATATTGATCCCACATACCTTGAAAGTCAAGTGAGATTGATCTCAACATATCCTCCATTGTTTGAATTGTTCTTTTTAACTATCCATCAGTTTGAGGATGGTAGGTAATTCCCAAATGAATCCTAGTGTCAAGATCCTTCATAAGACTTTTCCATAATTTTGATGTAAAGTGTAGATATTGATTAGAAAAAATAAATAGAGGTTCTCCATGAATCTTTACAACTTCATTAATTTATATTATTATGAGTCACTCAAGATTCAAGTCTTCTCTTATAGTAAGTAAATGTGCATATTTGGTTAGGTGATCAACAATAACCCATATTGCATCATTTTCATAGGATAATTTGGTAGTCCCATGAAAAATTACATAGTAATTTCATCCCATTTCCACACAGTAATAGGAAGAGGTTGTAGGAATCATTTAGGATACTACCTCATAGATTTCACTTGTTGACAAACCAAACATATGGACACATAATCAGCAATTTCCTACTTCATGTTATCCCACCAAAAAAATTTCTTCAAGTCCCTATACATATTTATACTTCTATGGTGTATAGAGAAATTTGATCTATGAGAATCACCCAATAATTCGCCTTTTAGATTAGGTATAGATGGAACACACAACCTCTTTCCAAATTTTAGGACACCATCTTCACAAACAAATTCCTCTAATTTTCCATCATTCACAACATTGATTTTCTTCTGAAAGTCCTCATCATCAAAATGATAATTATTTATCCTCTCTAATAAAGATAGTTTTTCAATCATTTGAAAAATTATTGATGTCTCACCTTCCTTATAAATTTCTATATCCATATTTACTAGGTCTATGAACATAGGATCCCTCTCAATCCTCATTTGGGTTAGAACTCCATGATTCTTACTACTCAATGCATATGCTACCTTATTTTCTTTCTCTAGGTGATAGTGTATTGAGAAGTCATAGTCCTTGAGTAGCTTAAACCATATCTTTTTTCTCATATTGATATCTTTCTATGAGAATATTCATTTTATACTCTTATGATTTGTTTACATCTTATATATTTTACTAAAGAGATAATGTCTCCATATTTTCAAAGAGAAGATTACATCCGCTAACTCAAGATCATGGGTTAGATGGTTTTGTTCATGAGTCTTCAATTTCCTGATGCGTATATAAAAAATTTATCATTTTTCATTAGGATACAACCAAGTCCCTTATTCCATTCATCACTGTATATGAAAAAAACCCATCACTCCCAGATAGTAGATTTAAAATCTAACCATTGAATAATATTCTCTTTAGTCTATCAAAGCATTCATCACATTCCTTTTTCTGAAGAAACTTAACCCCTTAACGTGTAATCTTATTCAATGGGTTATCCAATTGGGAAAAAATTTGAAATAATCATCGATAGTAACCTAGAAAACTAATTAAACTATATACCTTAGTTTTGTTTATTGGTGTAGTCCATTCTATGATTTCATTTTTCTTTATAGGATCAATTGATATTCCATCCTTAGAGGCAATATGACTAAGAAAATAGGCTTCTTAAATCCAAAAATCACACTTACTAAATTTCCCATATAACTCTTCCCTTATAAGAGTATTAATAATGATCTATAATTGATTCCTGTGGTCCTCATAGATTTTGGAATACAACATAATATCATCAATTAATAACAAAAAAAATCATCAAGATATTGCTTGAATACTCTATTCATTAGGTCTATAAAAATATAAGTTGAATTAGTCAATACAAATAGAATTACTATAAACTTGTAATGCCTATACCTTGTTCAAAAGGATGTCTTCATAATGTATTTATTCTTTACTCACAATTGGTGATAACCAAAACAAAGATAAATCATTAAAAAATATTAGGCTCTGTGAAGTTGATCAAATAAGTAATCAATGTAAGGAAGAGGATATTTGTTCTTTATTTTAATATAATTGATTTCCCTATAATCAATGCACAACCTCATGGATCCATCCCTATTCATAACAAATATAACAGGGGCTCTCCATGGTGAAAAACTAGGGAGAATAAATCCCTTATTACCCAAATCATCTATTTGTTTATTCAACTCCACTAATTATATAGTGGCCATTCTATAGGGATTCTTTGATATTGGCCTTGCATCGGTGATTAAATCAATGGAAAATTCAACTTCGTGTTCTTTGGGATATCCAGGTAGTTCCTCAGAAAATACATCAATGTATTCCTTCACAATAGAAATATCCTCAATTTTAGGACTACCTTATCCATTACTAGATGTTTATTTATATTCTTTCCCAATAAATTCATTCAGTAGAGCTACTATGGTAGATCTAGATAAGAATCAGGTGAGGAATCTTCTAACCTAAAGATGATGGATTCTACATCTCTCTCACAAATCATAATTTCCTTCCTATTTCAATAAAAAAATTCATTATATTTTGAGATCCAGTCCATGCTAGTAATTATATCATATCCAACCATAGGTATGATAACAAGTTTGTCACATAAAGCATGTTTATGTGTCATAATGGTGACTTCCCAACACATCTTTGTTGAAATGAGACTTCCCGTATGAGTTTTGACTAACAACTCTCTTATTAAATCAAAATGGAAATGTCTAATTTTCTTTGAAAACTGAGTAGATATAAAAGAGTTAAATGATCCCAAATGAAATAATTCATTGTATAAATTTACATATAGGATTAATGTACCTTCCACCACATCATTTGATACTTTTAACTCCACTGTAGTGATCATATAAGCTTGGTCATCTCCCATCTTCCTTTTTATAGAAGATTCCCTTGGCAATTATGGCATTCATTTTCATAGTGCTCCATATTATTACTATTGTAACACTAAATGGTAGTGTTTTCATTCTTCCCCTTAAATTATTTAGCATGGTGACCCCTTTCTCCAAACTTAAATAAAACTCCCATTACCTTTAGGAATTTACCAAGGTGGATCTTTCCAAAAAATTTACAATATGTAAACTACTCAAACTTATTCTTATTCTTTGATTCATTCCCTTCTTTTTCTCATAAGACCTATTATTCTCTTGGTTTCCTTTAAATACATAAGATCTTTATAATTCCTTCTCTATCTTTATGGTACATAAAACTATTTCTTTATATGGTGAAAATTTATATGAAACCATTTCCCTTCATATATTTGGATTAATACCTTAAAAGAAGTGGTCAATCTTGCACTACGTGCTGCATATATAATCTATATCATACCTGAATAACCTTTTAAAGGTGGCTTTATAATATGTAACACTTTCTTATTAATTTTTCTATAAACTAAGTAAATTCCCCTTCATATCAATTTGTTTATTATGGGGAAATTATTTATCAAATAATGTCTCATTGAAAGTCATATATTACCTACATTATATTTCTTCTTCTGCCCTAGTATTTTGTATCAAGGATCACCATTGATCAGCATCACCTTGGAGACAATAGACTATAAGTGTAACCTTTTCCATTTCACTACATCCCAAGACCATAAATATCTTCTCTAGAGACATAATCCATTACTTATATACAATTTTATTAGTATTCCCACTAAACGATTGGGTCTTCTGTCTCATAAAGTGATCCAGTATGGGTGATTCTCTCTATGGAATAGGTTTCTCCATTCAGGAGAGGTTATTTGTCATAATCTGATTAAGCTACCGTAGAATAGCCATAATTTTCTATATTCTAATACCATATATATTGGTTTATTTAGAAGGGAAATATATACATTTTCTATGAGTATTTATACCATTCTTCCTTCTATGCACCATTTATAAACAATGACATACACTGGATTAGCTCATAAAACCATTATATATAATTACCAATATGTTATAGCACATAACATAAATGTAAATTTTAGAATAAAAAATGTTGTTTACTTTGGAAACATATTTTATTTTAAATATTTCATAATGGATTGTAAAAAAAATGTGAATTATCCTAAGAGTATCCCTCGTGTAATGTCCTTGACAAGGGAACAACTAAACCAGTGCCCTGAGTTGTGTCACCACATGACCTCAAGCGTGTCTCCCCATATGCCAGAGGTTTCTGACTACTATCAAGGGTCTAATAAATCATTTGGAGAGACTAAACCTTCTTTAATAGAGTAATCCACAATAGATATCATATTAAATGAAGTAAACAATAAAAAAATAAACCAGAACATGCATTACCAATCATTTCCCAAATGGGGTACAAATCAAAACTAAACAATAAATATAGAATGTCATTATAATAGTGCCACGAGTAAACTAAACCCAAAATAATGACCAACAGAAGCATCCCCAAATGGGTTCTAACTATAATTCTGGATCCCTTATCCACGCACATCCCATGCCCAACTCAACCCTCTAGTATAGGGCATTTTCCCTTGTCCAGATCTGCAACATTGAAATCTGCATGGGTACCTATAACAACCCTTCTCTTTATTTCATACTTAACATAATTTATTACATAAAATATTCACTTTATAAAACATATAAGATCGAGTTTTCTAGTTTATTTTGGGATTAGGAACATTACATAACATCTTAAAACATGAAATATACATCTTTATTGAAAACTTCTTTTACATGACCACACACATTCCTTTGTACTTGGCATTGCATGGGATAAACTGATGACATGCATAAAAAAAGGGTGAGATATAAAGCCAGATAAGGGAGTAAATAAGGCATAACATTATGAATATAGTACATGTTAAGAAATAGGTATATCAATGGATCATAATAGAAATATGAACATAAAGGCATTATATAGCATGATTATCATAACATTGAAATGTGGCTACAATGTTTAACATGATATTAGCATGAGACAAGGATCATTGCACATGTAGCATGAGTAAACCCTAATTTCAATTGAATTATAATAAGTAAACACACATTTCACTTGACGTATCATGGTACTAATCTTTACCCAATGCATTGGAGTGTTATCAGGGTGCACCCTTCTTAATCATTTCATTTCATGCATAACTGTGTCACATGGATCATACAACATGGAATCATTCAACATCATCGTTTATTAAAATATAAAGGAAATTGGAATACATACATGAAACTCTATAATCAATAAGTAAATGTGTGTAAATTTGAATACCCTTGATAGAGAAATGGGCATGGTATTCACTACACAATGACTTTGGCTTGGAAAATCGTAGTGCAATTTCGGCAGCATAACGGCGTAACATAATAATTAATAAAAATGGTTGATGAGATATAAATGGTTATATCATCATATTTACATGAAATCTATAGTAAGGGGGTCATATAGATACATGTACCAACATATTTAATGGAATTTAGATGCATAATATAAAATAATTTCTTGATTGTAAATAAGAAGAGAGAAATTCCTTAGAGAATTTCGGCATGGTAACAGGTGTACATGGGAGTAATTAATGATAGAGAAATAGGTCTCTCATAATTCAAACATAATAAGGGAAGTATGGGGAGGTGATAAATAATACCCCAATATTTCTAATTTAAGACAAAAGGGTATAACAACAAAATGAAATTTGGAAAAAAATGAGAAAGGAAGAAATCTCTTACTTGGAAGTGTGATATCAAAGGATTTGGAGGGGCTTGAGAGAGGCTTATTGAGAGATTGGGTCACCTTGGGGGGATTTTATAGAGATAAGGGGAGGGTAGGGATGTGATCCAAGGGTTTTGAGTGAAGATAAGTGGGATCTTGGGTGGGTTTATATAGGAAAAGATAGGGAATTATTTATTATTTAGGTTTTGCCCATGGTTTTTGCCAAAAGGGACTAGAAAAAATTATTTTATAATTCCAATGGCCTAACTTCTTAAAATATTAGGCTTGCTTATGTAGAGGTGAGCCACACTCTCATGGAAATCATTTTATAAAGTTAAAATGTTTTATAAGTCTTGGAGGGTTCACTAAGGCTTCGTAAAATAAATCAAAAAAACCTAAAATCACATTATTTTAAATATAAAACATATATTGGCCGAAAATACCATTTATAGTATTTTATTACATCACTATTGGGTCATTATGATGTCATAAGACACATTATATATTTAACGGTATTTAATTTTTACCCAAAAATTAGACTGTCTCAGAATATTATGAAAAATTCACCATTAGATAATTTTGACATTCTGAATCCAAAAATAATATTTATTTTATCTAAATGATTTTCTAAATATGTGAATTTTTACTTTTAAAATAAAAAACGACATTTATCAAAAATTCATGGGTTTTGACAAAAAGGGCTTTCAAACCTTAATAAAAATTACAATTGTATTCAAAAAAATTATACGATCGTTTATATTTAATAAAAATTAATTTAGTAATAATATTTTATTAAAATATTATTTAATTCAAAAATCCATTAATTCATCAAAATATATTTCTTAATTAAATATTGACTAAAAATACTATTTGTGCTTTAAAAACAATTTACAAAGTAAATGAATATATATTCTTTATTATATACAAAAATAATTCACATAATCATAGTGCTAGGGTCTTATTACATAACCCCTTATAACACCCACATATGATCTAAGGGTAAGGTGTGCGATGGTGACAAACTCTTGGGGTGGCTCGGATAACATCGATCAGGTGTTAATCTCTATCAACTTCCACTTCTCCCATAGGCGGTTTCGTTTGAGCTTAATGTGTTGAAGCTAGGATTGGGATTGGTTAATAGAGAAGCCCAATGAAACCACCTCATTTTTGATCTCCGACAAATGGGCTTCATACAGAGAAATTCTACTGGATGAGTCAATCGCTTCCTTTATCTGAGTAAATTGGATTTGTTAAAGCCCTATATTTATACTAGTCAATTGATCATTGTTCAATGGCTATATTAGGAATGGTAAAAATTCTTAATGGTATTTTGAAATCCAAAAACATAAAACCAAGGAAGTGAAAATTTTATATGACCATTTTACATAATAAGACATTTAATTAGATTAAGAGTAATTTTCATTAATAAAATTTTGGGTCGTTACAGTCTTCCCCCCTTAACACCTTGATGAGGGGAATTATCTTATTTCATAGAACTTTTTCCTTATGATCTAATATCTTCACCGGATTCTCTTTATAGGAAAGGTCATTCTACATTGGTACCACCTCTGGATTGAGTACATGAGATGGGTCAGGTATGTACTTCCTCAATAGTGATACACGGAATACATCATGTACTTGAGATAGGTTTGGTGGGAGTGTTAGTCGATAGGCTACTGTTCTAATGTGATCAGGGGTCTCAAAAGCGCCAATGTACCTTGGAATAATATTTCACTTATTCCCCAATCTCATAAATCTCTTCCAAGGTGATATGTGGAGAAATACCATGTCTCAAAAATCAAACTCTAGGTCTTGTCAACGATTATCAACGTAGCTATTTTGTCGAATCAGAGCAGCTTTAATGTGCTGTTGGATGATCTTAACCTTCTCCACCAGTTCTTCGACCATTTCTGGACCTAGGTGTTTTTCCTCCCTAACTTCATCCCAACATGTTGGTGTTTTTCACCTCTTCCCATAAAGGTATTCATACGAATCCATTTGTATGCTTGAGTGGAAACTATTTTTGTAAGAGAACTCAACTAGAGGAAGATGTTGATCTCATCCTCATTTGAAGTCCATTGAGCATGCTCTCAATGTGTCTTCAAGTGTTTGGATAGTCCGCTCATATTTTCCATTAGTTTGAGGATGATAATCCATACTAAAGTTTAACTCAGTATTCATATCATGTTGAATAATCTTCTAAACCTTAGAGGTGAATCTTGGATCTCGATCGGATACAATTTACAGTGGTACTCCATGCAGCCTTACCACATATCTGATGTATATCTATTCTAGTTGATCCAATGATAAATCCACCCAAATTGTAATGAAGTGTGCGGTATTTATAAGACGATCCACAAAAACCCAAATAACATTGTTTCCTTTGGATGTCTTTGGAAGTACGATGACAAAGTCCATGGTGATGTTTTCCCATTTCCATGTTGGTATGGGTAATGGTTGCATCATCCCCTTAGATTTCTACCTCTCAGCCTTCACTTTCTGATACACCATGATCTTTGATGTATACTCAGCAATCTCCTTCTTCATGTTATCCAGCTAATAAAGCTCTCGGAAATCTCAATACATCTTTGTGTTTCCTGGGTGAATGGATAAATTCAAACTATGTGCATCATCCAAAAGTTATTTATTTAAATCTAGATTTTATAGAACACATAGTCTTGACCCAAATATTACAATTCCTTATTCATTAACATTGAACACCAAGGAATTCCCTTTTCTGATAGTTTCCACTTTCTTATAAATTCCCAAATCATCCTTTTTAGAATCCTTTAACCTTTATAAAAGAGACGGTTGAGAAATAATTTGTTAAAGGATTGATGATGTTCCCTTCTTTATTATTCCCATGTCCATCTTCATCAAATTTAATAATATTGGAACCTTTTCAATTCTCATCAATGATATAATTGGTGGGTCCTTTATACTTAGATCAACTTCCACCTTGTTCGCTTTCCCAGGATGGTAAGGGATTGATCATTCATAGTCTTTAATCAGCTCTAGCCATCTTCGTTGGTGCATATTCAACTCTTTCTGTGTGAATATATACTTGTGGCTTTTGTGATCCGTGTATATTTCACACTTCTCCCCAAAGAGGTAATGTCACCAAATTTTTAAAGTGAAGATTACTACAGCCAACTCCAGATTATGTATTGGATAGTTTTTCTCATGAAATTTAAATTTACTTGAATCATAGGCAATGACTGTCATTTTTCATCAACACATATCTGAGGCCCTTCTTCTAAGAATCACTAAATACCACAAAAAGTTCTCCACTTGTGGGTAGTGTGAGCATGGGCGAAGTGATAAGACTACTTTTCAACTGCTTGAAGCTCTCTTTACATTCATCACTCTAAGAAAACTTTACTCCCTTCCGAGTTAGCTTGGTAATAGGGTTGGACAATCATGAGAAATTTCTCACAAATCATCAATAATATCCAGCTAACCCTAGGAAGATATAGATATCTATTATCAATGTTGGCCTTGGCTATCTCTCAATTGTGGCTACCATAGAGGGATCCACATATACACCATTACTTGTGATGATATGACCTAATAATGAAACCTCATTCAACCAGAACTCACACTTTTTATACTTCTCATAGATCTTCTCCTTTCGAAAAGTCTCTAGTACAGTTCTTAGATGCTCCTCATGTTCCTCCTTGGTTTTAGAGTATATTAGAATATATTCTATAAATACTACCACAAATTTTTTGAGGTAATCTCTAATGACCCTATTCATCAATTCCATGAATATTTATGGATCATTAGTGAGTCTATAAGGCCTTACTATGAATTCATAGTTCCCGTATCTTGTACGAAAAGCAATCTTGGGGATATCCTCCTTTTCCACCCTTATTTGATAATATCCCGACCACAGATCCACCTTGGAAAGTATTGTGCTCCACGTAGATGATTGAAAAAGTCATCAATTCATGGCAAAGTATACTTGTTTTTTATCGTGATTTTTTTGAGCTCATGATAATCAATGCAAATGCACATTGACTCATCCTTCTTCTTGACGAAGAGGACTGGTGCACCCCATGGTGAAGCACTTGGGCGTATAAACCCTTTATTTGGATTCTCCTGTAGTTGTTTCTTTAGATCTTAAAGCTCCAAAATATCTATTCTATATAGATTCTTAGATATTTGAAATTCCCCAGGTATAAGATCAATCAAGAATTCAACATCTCTTCTAGGGGGAAGACCAGGAAATTCCTCAGGAAACACTTCAGTGAATTCCCTTACAATAGGCATGTCTTCAAGGATGATTGTATCCTTAGACTCAATAATCTAAGAAAGATATGTGTTCTCATAGGGAAGTAATATTCACATTTGAGATGATGGTGCTAAAGAAGATTCATCCTCCTCCTTGCACTTGTATAGAATCGGGGGTCGATTCTCTATATGGAGAGTGATTTCCCTCTCATGGAAATTTATGTTGGATCTATATAAGAAAAGTAAATTCATGCCAATAATTTCATCAAATCCCACCAAAGGGAGTATGACAAGGTTCGATGGGAAGTTCAAACCACAAATTGTGACAGGGGAGGAGTTATATTCATGGGTTGCAATGATTTCACCATTTTTTATTCTCATCGACATCTTTACTTCCATGATTTGTGGTGGTGGTGGGATTATTCTACTAAAATTTTGGGATATAAAAGAATGCATAGAACTAGAATCAAGGTAAGTTCACTATTCTTAAATGAATAAATAGTGTACCTATCACCACTTTTTTGTTGGGGTTCACTTCGATGGTAGTGATGGAAAAAAGCTCACCCTTGCTACCTTAGAGGTTGTTGGTTTCCTCTGAAAACCCTTGGCTTAGGTCACTAGTTTGTAATGTTCCATGTTTCATTGTAGTTGAAGTAATGAACAACGCACTGAGGGTCGAACGGATTGTTCCTCTCCTATATCGTAGCCGTGGGTTTTTCTTGTCGGCAGTTAATGGCTAGGTACCCTTCTCTTCCACACCTAAATCATTTTCTCATACCCTTCAGGCAATTTCTGGGGTGATTCTTTCCACACATTTGGAAAGTGGGGTGTTGGATTTTCTTAGTGGATTTATCCATTGGACCTCTAGAATTAGATTCCACCTTAAACTTCTTATCCCCATGATACCCTTGATATTTGTTGATCTCCATTTCTATTTTGAGGGCACATCTAAAAATTTTCTCATAGCTCTCGAAGTCACGGATCACTAGGAATTTCTGTAGTCTAGGTTTTAACCCACCAAAGAAGTGGTAAACCTTGCATTTGGGGGTAACGACAAAGCAGAAGGCATATCATGAAAGACTTGTGAAGTTTTCCTCATACGCTCCAATGGATTCATCATCTTTTTTATTTAGGTAAAGGAAGTCCCTTTCCATCTTAAGTTGGAGGTTGCAAGGAAAATATTTATCGAAAAATATTTTCCAGAAATCCTTTATTCCAACGCCTCAATCTCCTCCTCAGGATTCATATTTTTTTGATCAATGTCCACCATTTATTAGCTTCACCCTCCATAAGATAAGCATCCAAAAGTACCTTCTCCTGTTCAGAACATTGAAGTATAGATAAGATCTTTTCAATGGAGTTGATCCATTGTTTGGAAATTGAGGGATCAGATGATCCATTAAAAGTGGGAGGCCTTTGTATCATGAATCTCTTGATTGTGACTTGATCTTTATTTGGGGGAGGTTGAACGTTCCTCTTGACCCATGTTTCTATTCAAAACTTGAGTTAACTGAGAGATTATCGTGAAAAAGTTCAGGATTCCCGCTCCCATCAGATTGGGCATCTCATTAGAACAGTCATCACATTGATCTTTTCATCGGTTGTTATCCCAAGTCCTCCTATTACCAGCCATTGGCTGGAATAAAAGGAAAGTTAGGGGTAACACATAAAGGGTAATCCAAAGACAAAAATAGATGACTTATAAATTACTTTTATTTCTTTAACTTATGAATTTATAGGCTTCAATCTATGTTATCCATGATCTACTTCCCGACATATATTATCAGAGGAATTTTTTTAATTCCCTTAATAATGGTTCATACTAAGATTATGAATTTACCAAATAATATCCCCTGGGAGTGTCGTAACCAAGAGTGCATCAAGGCCCATTATCATGCATCAGTTCTCATTTGAGTCTAGCTCAAAGTGGTGTTTTCAGGATTTACTCCTAGATACATCTGTGCTAGAGCCGCCTCTACCTACTAGTATCCAGACAGAGATGTATTTTCTTGATAAACCACTTAATGTATACTCACCAAAAGTTAGGGATGTTTTTATTATAATTATTCTTATCCCTAAGGCTTTCACTAGGGTTTTCTAATCCTAATCCCAAAAATAACTAAACATGTCCTCTGATACCAACTATAAAAACCCTTATCTTTATTTCATACTTAATATAATTTATTAAATAAAATCTTCACTTGATAAAACATAAAATATTGGGAGTTATAGTGTATTTGGGGCTTAGTAACATTACATAACAACTTAAAACATTAAATACACATCTTTATTGAAAACTTCTTTTACATAACCACACACATTCCTTCGTACTTAGCATTGCATGGTATAACATGAGGACATGCATAAAAAGGGGTGAGATATAAATCCCAGTAAGGGATTAAACAAGGAATAACATGATGAATATAGTACATGTTAGGCAATAGGCATATCAATGGAGTATAAGAGAAAAATGAACATAAAGTCATGATATAGCATGATTATCATAACATGGAAATGTGGCAACAACATTTAACATGATATTAGCATGAGCCAAGGCTCATTGCATATGGAGCATGATTAAACCCTCATCGCACTTTAATTATCATGAGTAAACCCTCATTGCACTTGAAATATCATGATACTAATCTTTACCCAATGAATTGAAGCGCTATCAGGGCGCACCCTTCTTAATCATTTCATTTCATGCATATAAGTGTGCCACATGGATCATACAACATAGAATCATTCAACATCATCATTTATTACATGATAAAAGAATGTGTAATACATACATGAAACTATATAATCAATAATTAAATGTGTGTAAAGGTTAATACCATTTATAGAGAAATGGGCATGGTATTCACTACACGATGACTTTGACTTAGAAAATCGCGGTGCAATTTTGGCAGCATAATGACATGACATAATAATTCATAAAAATGGTTGATGAGAGATAAAGGGGTATCTCACAATATGTAAATTAAATGGAAAGTAATGGGGGTCATATAGATATATTTACCAACATATTTAATGGAATTTATATGCATAATATAAAATAATTTCTTGAATGTAAATGAGAAGAGAGAAATTCCTTATGGAATTTCGGCATGGTAACGGGTGTAAATGGGAGGAATTAATGAGAGATAAAGAGGTATATAATCATTAAAACATAATTAGGTAAGTATGGGGGAGGTTATAAATCATACCCCAATATTTTTAATTGAAAAAAAAGGGTATAACAAGATAATGAAATTTGGAAAAAAAATGAGAAAGAAAGAAATCCCTTACTCAGAAGTGTGATCCCAAAGGCTTGGGAGGGGCTTGATTGAGGCTTATTAGGAGATTGGGGTGCCTTGGAAGGATTTTATAGAGATTAGTTCATGGTAGTAACGTGATCCAAGATTTTTGAGAGAAGATAAGTGGGATCTTGGGTGGGTTTATATAGGAAAAGAGAGGGAATTCTTTATTATTTAGGTTTTGGACACCACACATTAAAAAAATCAAAACCACAAACCAACCCATGGTTTTTTCCCATGGTTTTTTCCAAAGGGGATTGGAAAAATTTATTTTATAAGTCCAATGGCATAACTTATTAAAATATTGGGCTTGCTTATGTGGAGGTGAGTCACACTCTCAAGGAAATCATTTTAAAAAGATAAAATGTTTTATAAGTCCTGGAGGGTTCACTAAGGATTTCTAAAATAAATAAAACAAACCTAAAATCACATTATTTTAAATTTAAAACATATATTGGACAAAAAACTCATTAATATTATTTTATTAAAACACTATTGGGTCATTATGATGTCATAAAACACAATATATATTTAACGGTGTTTAATTTTTACCCAAAAATTCAACCGTCTTAGAAAATTATGAAAAATTTACCATTAGATAATTTTGACATCATAAATCCAAAAATGATATTTATTTTATATAAATAATTTTCTAAATATGTGAATTTTTACTTTTAAAATAAAAACCAACATTTATCAAAAATTCATGGGTTTTGAAAAAAACGGATTTCAAACCTTAATAAAAATTACAATTGTATTCATAAAAATTATATGATCATTTATATTTAATAAAAAGTAAGATAGTAATAATATTTTATTAAAATATTATTTAATTTAAAAATCCATTAATTCATCAAAATAGAATTCTTAATTGAATATTAACTAAAAATACTATTTGTGCTTTAAAAACCATTTACAAAGTAAATGAATGTATATTATTTATTATATACAAAAATAATACACATAATCATAGTTCTAGGGTCTTGTTACATAACCCATTATAAAACCCACATATGACCTAAGGGTAAGGTGTGTGATGGTGATAGACTCTTGGGGTGGCTCGGATAACATCACTCGGGTGGTAATCTCTATCAAATTCTACTTCTCCCATAGGTGGTTCCATCCAAGCTTAACGTGTTGAAGCTCGGATTGGGCTTGGTCAAGAGAAAAGCCCAGTGACACCACCTCCTTTTCGAGCTCTGAAAAATAGGCTTTGTATAGTGCAATTCTACTGGATGAGGTCATCGCTTCCTTTTTCTGAGTAAATTGGATTTGTTAAAGCCCTATATTTATACTAATCAGTTTATCACTTTTCAATGGCTATATTAGCAATGGTAACAATTTCTAATGGTTTTTTGAAATCCAAAAACATAAAACCAAGGAAGTGCATATTTTATATAACCATTTTACATAATAATATATTTAATTAGATCAAGATGAATTTTCATTAATAAAAGTTTGGGTCATTACAGTACCAATGGTAGCTCGAGCTGTGTGTGAGTACAACTCAGTAGGCCACCACTAACGGTGTCTACAAAATATCCAGTCTAGACAAAAAGTACATGTAATTACCAAATAAATTAAAAGGTGAGAAAATGAAAACTAGGGTTCCATTAGTTAACAATATCCACTTGATCCATTTTCATCATTTGTTCCATGGGTTAAGCATTTACATCATTTAAACTATGGATTATGCCAGTAAATTATCAAACATAAGGGAATAAGTCAAGTATCCTACCTCAATAGGTGTAAAAATTTCATAAACAAATGAATCACACTTACCTTGGAGCCTCAGTTCAGGTATTCTCGTCAAATGAAACTATTAGATGTTTAAAGACTTAGTCCCCTTCCCTAACCCATGAATTATAGGGGTATGGTTTAGAACCTCAGTCTAACTCAACCCATGGGAGTAAATCCTCAAGTAAAATACTCAACAGTTACCTATCCATGTGTATGTGATTATTTATCTATTAACCACATATACCATATCACAAACCATGCTCAAACAATACATATAACATTTATAATTAACATTTAATTCAAAACATCAATCATCGTCAAGCCTTAATCCATTATTACATTTATCGTTTACTTAAATTATCTCATTTAACCCATTTACCTTTTCATACCATAAACCATTTAGTATATTTAACTGTTTCCATACATTAACCCATTTCACATGGTTCATCAATTCACATGCATTATCCCATTTATGCAATTCTATTACAAACTCATAAACCATTTGACATATTCACTTTATTCCATTTAACCATTTTTTCACATTTTTAAAAACAATCCCTTATTCCATTGTTAACAACTAGAAATAACTACCATTAATGCCTCTTTATAATTTGAACCAACATGTCAACACATTTATCATGGGCTCTATTTCAATACAAGTTAACTTTAGGCTTAACACTACAATTTTCCATGTTTGAGAATATTGGCACACCCCATGGGTGGCCATAAATGGTATAATCAATATAAATGCATCCCATGGGGATCATGAGGGGTATAAATCATCATTTATCCAAAAAAAATACCAAATATTACTAAAGGAATCAAATTCACATCAAAAGGGAAGAAATATCATAACCAAACATGTACAAATCCATAATAAAACTATGGGATATAACTTGTAGACCACCTACCTCGAATCTCTATATGAATGCTTGATTAAAATTGTCCTTATATCTAGATTCAAGACTCTTTTGAAGCCCCAACCTAAGATCTTCTAGAAAAATAGAGTTTTATGGATTTGGAAGAAGAATAACAAATCCACAAACCTTAATCTGGAAAATAGAAGCAATAGAAGTGTTATACTTACCCAGAGCTTCAATCTGACCCCAATGGAACTCAAAATAGCCTATAATTAAAGGATATTGATCCTTGGGATGTCTTAGGCTTTTTTGGTCATCACTAGGGTTGGAGGAGGAAGAATTTGGAAGAAAATTGGGTGAGGAACTTAAAATCATGAGGGGGGAATGGTAAATTCATGCTTTTTAATGGAGTGTGTGATTTGGCCACATGGTTTTCCAAACCATGTGCCAACTATATTCTAGCCTCTATCTAAGAGGGGTGAAGTCATGTGATTACCTAGGGATTCTACATGGTTTAAAAAACCATGCGCCAACTATATAGAATGCCTCTATCTAAGCCTGCATAGTTTGGCCTCCCCTTTCGTACGGTTTACTTTAACCTTGCGCCAATCGTGCAACATGCACAAGATGGCATGATTCCCCTTTCTTTCATGTCCCAAACCCCCAGAACACCCCTAATCTTCCTCATAAATCCATTAAACATTTAATTATCCAACCTTAAATGATTCATACCAAAATTTAAACAAGAAAATACCTCCACGAAGTCAAGGATCTTACAACCTCCCCACCTTATAATGTCTCATCCTCGAGCCACTCTTCCCGAGCATCACTGAGTTTTCAAGGTAAAAATTTTAGGCAACTGGGGATGCATATCCATATCCCTCTCTAATTTTTCTTCTTCAATTTTACCATGCTTCCATAAAACTCAAACCAAGGGTACAATATTTCCTCGCAAGACTTTCTCAGTCTTTGGTGTTTCCCTCTTCATCGTGTTTCTGCTCACGCTGTCATCTGCAAGGACACTCCTCTCCAGAATGTCGCAAATCTAAGTAGAAGGTGAATCAAGAGCAGGTGGTTTTTACTAGAATTGTTAAGTCCTCATCAGGATCAGATTCTTCGGGTTAGCTTGCACCTAGCATCCCCGAGTTGGGGTCTAGAGATAAAGAGAAGAGGGTTCTTCTCTCGCCATCAGATCGGGGAGCTTCTTCTTCTTCCTTAAACTTGGTTACTCTCAGCAGTCCAAGGCCCTATGTTCTTCCTCCAGTTAGTTTGGCTCAGCTTCTTCAAATTCTTCCTATGACAAGGGGGCTCAGTTT
The DNA here is from genome assembly GCA_963277665.1 of Viscum album. Lineage (NCBI taxonomy): Eukaryota > Viridiplantae > Streptophyta > Magnoliopsida > Santalales > Viscaceae > Viscum > Viscum album. The sequence goes on along the minus strand of OY728161.1, from coordinate 1,824,499,240 downwards.
CTCTTTTCAGGCTACTCCCTCCTTGCCTTGCCTCATTGTCAAGGAAATTGATCCCAGGGATTGTCCAGATTCTCCTATGCAGTCCCTTTTGCCGGAAGTAAGTTTTCCTTCTCCGCAGAAGGGTGAGAGATCCATGTCTCTCTCCTTACCAGCTTTCTTAACTTCTACACCGAAGGTTTCCATGTCCAGAAGATGCTCCCCAGCTTCTTAGTCTTGTACGTCTTCCTATGGAGTTCGGACCAGATCACAGTCTAAATCCAAATTCTCATCCAGGTCTTCAAAGGTCCTACAGAGCCAAGAGTCTGGGGCTAGTTCCAGACACCTCATTCTGTAATGATTAATCTTCTTATTTGTAATTCGAGCGATTTGGGCTCTCGGGTAAATTTGGACTTTATTTCCAATGATCTTCGCAATAACTCTGTTTCTATGGTTGCAATTTTAGAGCCAAAACAGGATTCCTCTAAAGTTGGTGACTTTGCCCATCATTTGAGGGTGAAGGGGTTTCTCTCAGGTTCCCCCTCTAATACTCATATCTGGATTTTTTGGAAGTCTGGGATTTCAATTGATTTTCTCACTATGTTAGATAAATGTATTAATATCAGAGTTTTGGTTGGGGCTAGTGCGTTCATGCTTTCGGTGGTCTATGCTAAGTGTGATGATCATGCTAGAATTTCTTTGTGGGAAGACTTGTCTGCTTTTAATTCGGGAGATATTCCTTGGATGATTGGTGGAGACTTCAATATTGTGGCCAGTCAGGAGGAGAAAAAAGGTAGTGGTGCCTTTCCTAGGAGAGCTAGCCGGTATTTTGTGGAATTCATGGAAAGTAATGGGCTCTTGGATGCTGGTTATTCTGGAGATCCGTTTACTTGGTGTAATAATCAGAGAGGGAATAGTCAGTCTTTGAGTCAGCTTGATCGTTGTCTAGTGAATGGTGTAGCCCTCTCTTCCTTTCCAATCATTAAAGTCTTGCACTTGGTTAGGGGTATCTCGGACCACTCCCCTCTTTGCATTATCTTGTAGTCTAGTAGTGTGAGTGATGACTCTTTACATTTTTCTTCCACGTGGATCGATAACCCATAGTTTTATGACATTGTGAGGAAATATTGGGATCTCTCAATTAGAGGTAACCCTTGGCTTTCGCTGCATAATAATTTGAGGCAGCTAAAAGGTAGGCTTCGATCTTGGATAAAGGGTATTCCCTCAGGCGATCTTGAGTTAGAGGACATTACTAGAGACATCCACCGAACGGAATTGAGCTTGTAAAATGTTTGGGATGATGAATTTTTTGGTTCCATGAGATCCAAGAAGGATTATCTAGCGTAGTTATTGCTGAAACAAGAGCGTATTGCTTGTGAAAAGTCTAGAGTCAAGTGTCTTTGTGAAGGTGATAGAAACAATCGTTATTTTCATGCATGTCTTAGTGAAAGATGAAGACCCATGAATCCCAATCTGCTTATAGAGGATTCTTCCTATATTAATGACAGGTATGTTTCTGTTCAAATGGCGGATTCTTTCTTCAGGTCCCTCTTGGTAGCCCCTAATCAGAACATGGTTTAGGTTTATCCGAGTGGCTCTTCAGATCTCTTTGATTTGATTCCATGTGTTGGGTTGGAAGAGGTGAATGATAAGTTGAGAGCTATTCCAAGTGAGGATGAAATTAGTGATGTGGTTTGGGACATGAAGTCTAACAGCGTGCCAGGGCCAGATTCGTTCCCTGTTTCTTTTTACAAAGTTGTTTGGGATATTGTTAAAGGTAGTTTGATCAATGTGGTACAATATTTCTTTCTCGGGGAAAATCTACCTAGATTGGCTTGTGCTGCCAAAATTTTTCTTGTTCCCAAAGTTAAGGATCCTCAATCCCTGAATAAATTTCAGCCTATAAGCCTATGAAATGTTCCTTACAAAGTTCTGGCTGGTGTCCTCAACAAAAGACTTTCCCCTCTTCTTTTTAGTTGGGTGGCTGAGGAACAACATGGGTTTGTGCAAGGAAGATCCATCCAAGAGGCCATTACTTTAGCCCATGAAGTTATTAGTGATATTAATATGAAAACTTTTGGTAGTAATGTGGTAATTAAACTAGACATGAGCAAGACATATGATAGGGTTGAGTGGTGCTTTCTTATCAGGGTTCTTCGATGCATGGGGTTTGCTGAGGGGGTCATCGATATTCTCTTTTGTTGTTTCATCTCTCCTTGGGTGTCTATTTCTTTTATGGGCAAACAGTTTGGATTCTTTAAAGCTGTCAGAGGTTTGAGGCAGGGAGATCCCCTCTCCCCCTCTCTGTTTATCATTGCTCAATATTCCCTTAGCAGGTACTTTAATCATTTCATTGAGGTAGGAAAGGTTATTCATTTTCGTAATAAACATTTGTTTGGAGGTATCTCTCACCTCATGTTTTCGGACGACACTATCCTTTTTGTTAATGTTAGTAGAAAGTCAATTCAGGGGGTTAATGAAGCTTTAGAGGTGTACTGTAATTGGAGTGTCCAGATTGTCAATCATGAGAAGAGCAGTTTCTTTGTCCCTAATAAATGTTCTGAGAGGAGAATAAAGGTGCTGGAATCCAGTCTTGGCATGCAGAAATTCTCCTTCCCTATGAACTATTTGGGTGCTCCGGTGTCTCCTATACCTCTTCTTATTAAGTATTTTGATTTTGTGGTTTAAAATCTTGTGGGGAACATCCTTAATTGGAAAAATAGGTTCCTGTATTTTGGAGGAATAATCACTTTGATTAATTCTATTTTATCCTCTATCCCTATGCATATTTTATCAACTATGAAGGTTCCAAAGAAGGTGATTGAAAGCATAGAAAGAACTCTGATTTCCTTCCTTTGTGACAGGCACTCAGAGGGTAAGCATCATTGGGCTTCTTGGAGCAATATGGCTAAACCAATTTTTGAAGGTGGTATCAATCTTAAGAGTATTTTTGGAACTATGGTGGGATTTCATGCCAAATTGGCTTGGAAGATTATTGAGGGGAAGTTTTTATGGGGTAAGCATATGAAATGTACTTATGGAGTTGATGGTTTTCATTCTAGATGCAAGCCTTCCAGAATCCAGAAGTTGGTCCGGTAGTATCTTCCTATTCTTCAACCACATTCTCGGTGGATTATTGGCAATGGTGATCTAAGATTTTGGCATCAGAATTGGGTTGGCACTATTCTTGGCTTTCCTTATTTCCCAGCTCCAAGTATTAGTTTTAGAGAAGCTTGTGCTTATCCCCTCCTCATCAGTACCATTTTGAATGATAACCAGAAATGTTTTTTTGATAGCATTGTGATGTCAAATGACCAAGACCGGTGTGTCTTTACTGGAGCTGCTACAGGTGCTTTTAAAATCAAAGATTTTTTGTCTATTCAATTTGTTTATGCTGTCCAAGATCCTTGGGGTGAGATCCTATGGTGCAAAGAAATTCCTTTTAAGTTCCTCTTTCATTTTTGGTGCGTTCGGAACAATTCCTTGACAACCGAGGAGTGCATTCAACGCCGAGGGATCATCCTTCCTTCTAGATGCCAATGCTGCAAGACGTCGAGATGTGAGTCCACTCTTCACCTGTTCTTCAAAAGTGAATGGGTGAAGGAAACATGGGGATCCTTTGGTTTGAAGGAGTGAACAGACCTGGACCAGAGAAGAAGGCAAGGTCGCTGATTTTCACAGCAGGGTGTTGGGTCCTCTGGTCGACCAGAAACACCAGGCGCCACCAGTACACTCCAGGAACGGTTGTAGGTATTCTTTTTAACATTTGGAACTTAGTGCTGGATTTTAACAGGTTGTGCAGGGATATAGTGATTGGACCTTCAATCGTGGCCCTTCATCCCCAGCTTCCTTGTACCAGCAATGAATTATCTACTAAGGGGAGTTGGGTCAAGTGGAAGCCTCCGATGTTGGGGAACAAGCTGAACATAGACGTATCGTGTTGCATGGGTTCAATGCGTGGGGGTAGAGTTATCAGGGATCATAAAGGCTTTGTTGTGGCGGCTTTTCAGCTTCCTTCAGCAATGGCGATTCTCTTCAAGCGGAGGTCCTCGCTATGCTCACTGGATTGTCTCTTTGCAATAAGAGGAATATTTCAATCAGGGAGGTTGAAACTGATTCTTTGACAATTTATAAATATCTTTCAGGTCAAGGTCCCATTCCGTGGTCTATCGAGTACTCCATTCGTAGGTGCAAGCAGCTTATGAACAGTCAGATGTTCGTTCTTCATACCTGGCGTGAGGGTAATGTTGTTGCTGACTTTCTTGCTTCTAAAGTGTCTTTGGAGAATAGGCTTGTATTTTTTCTAGTCTTGGTTCCTTTCCCTCTGAGGTTTTACATTTCGTTCGGGATGACGCTCTTGGGTTGCACAATTTTAGGCCCCCTTAACCGTCTCTGTATAGGGCTTTTCAGCCTTTTTTCTTTTAATAAAATAAAAATTATGTTGTTGTTTTAAAGGACTCATAAGCCTTAAGATCAAAATCATCAAAATAAATAAAATTAGATGGGTTGGGGTGATACTTCCGAAGTTTTGACACATGAAATACATTGTACATACCATTATATTGTTGGGGAAGAGACAATTAGTATGCCACTGGTCTGATCCTCTCCAAAATCTCAAATAGCCCCATGTACCTGGGTGCCAACTTACTCTATTTATGAATCTGATGGTGACCTAACCTTAGAGACACCTGAAGAAACACACAATCTCCCACTATAAACTAGAGGTCAATAATGCCTATGTATAATAATTATGCCTAATTTGAGCTATATCCATACATTTTTTGATCAACTAAATCTATTCCAATGTCTCCTACATGAGACTCAATCACAAAAAATCTGATTCCCCATCAACCATCCAACACAACAAAGATCGACACGATCTACCATAGAGAACCTCAAATAATTCCATATAAATCATATCCTTGTGAATATTGTTATAGGAAAATTCAACAAGTGATAAGTGATTTTCCCACTATCCACCAAAATCCAGGAGGCATGCCCTCAACATGTCCTCTAACACCTAAATCGTACAATCTAACTACTCGTTCATCTACTAGTGGAAAGATATACTCAAAAATACCTAGGTAAAAATCACCTCATGTAATCCCTACCAGAAGTTCGAAGTGAAACATGGGTCACAATCCAAAACTATGGTTTGTATCACCCCATGCAACTGCACTTCCTCTCGATCATACAACTCACCCAACTGATCCAGGATTAAAGTCTCTCAAATTAGAAAGAAATGAGCCACCTTAGTCAACTAATACACAACTACCCATATCGAATCATTATTCTGAGGATTCCTTGGAAGAACCACCACAAAATCCATTATCACGTCATCCTGTTTCCATTACAAAATGGGCAGTGGCTGCAACTAACCACCCGACCATTGATGCTCAGCCTTCACCTATTGGTAGGTAAGGCACCACGCCATGGAACCTGAAACCACTTTCTTCATCCCTGGATACTAATATTGCATATGAAGATCACGATATATTTTGTTCAAGATAGGATGACCTTCCCACTTAGATGCATGAAGCTCGTGCATCAAATCTTCTTGCATACACATGATCACAACAACACGGCCACAACCATAAATTATTCCATCATCACCAATGGTCCAACCGAAAGGTTACTCCCCACCTTTAATAATTTCCCTTAAAGCCAAAAATTATAGATTCTCACACTTCTTCTCCTTAGTCTGACTCAGAAGCATGGAATTGACTACTAAGGATGCAAGGGTCATATGCCCTTGGCTATCCTACACCTCCATATGAATCTTACCAAACAATTCCATCATTCTCCACTCTAAGTTGGATTCCTAAACCACCTGATTTTGAGTCTTCTGACTCAAACCATTTGTAACACTATTTACCTTCCTTGATGTGTAAACAAACTCAAAGATTAAATAATGTATATACTCAACCCATCTTTGTTTATGAAGATTCAAATTACACTGAGAGAAGATGTAATTGAGGATTTTATGATTAGTATACACCAAGAACCATTCTTCTAACAAGTAATGTCGCCAAAACTTTAAATCATAAACCACCGTGGATAGCTCGAGATCATGTGTATGGTAATTTCTTTCATGATTCCTCAACTTTCGATACCCACACATGAAAACCCACTCAACTTGTACCAACACTACCCCAATCCCAACACTATACACATCAAAAAATAAGGTATACCTCTTAACATGCTTAGGTAAGGTCAAAATTGATGTGTTTGTTAAATGTTTCTTTAACTCATGGAAAGCATCCTCACATGTCTTATACCATTAAAAATTGATACCCGTCTTGTTCAAGCTCAAAATATGTGCTGATAAATGGGAAAAGTATTTTATAAACCTTTAGTAATGGCCATCCAAACCCAAAAAACTACCAACATCAGAAACATTATTGGGTTTCTACCAAGATACCACAACCTGTACTTTCTCGAGGTCCATGGAAACACCTACCTCATAGATTATGTGACCCAATAAATGAACCTTGTCAATACAGAAGTGAAATTTGTATATCTTGGAATATAGAATATGCTCTCTTAGAGTACTCAAGGTGGTTTTAAGATGTTTAGCATGATCATCATAAGTATTGGAGTACACTAAGATGTCATCAACAAAGACAACCAAAAAATGATCTAAGTAAGGGTGAAATATTAGACTCATTTGGGCTATAAACATTTTCGATGCATTGGTTAACCCAAACTACATCACAATAAACTCATATAACCCATACCTTATTTTGAAGGAAGTTTGTAGTACATCAGAAGGTCTCACCCTCAGATGGTGATACCCTGATCTCAAATCAATCATGGAGAACACTAAAGGACCTCTCAACTAGTCAAAAAGATCATTGATTCAAGGAAGAGGGTATCTATTATTAAATTTCATCTGATTCATCTTTCTATAATTGACACATAACTGCAATGATCCATCATCCTTCTCAGAAAACAACACTAGAGATCCCCAAGGTGGCATACTTGGGAGAATAAACCCTTTATTCTCCAATTCCTTCGACTAAGTTTTAAGTTCCTAGAGTTCTGTCAATGTTGTTCTATATGGACAAATGGAAACTGGTTCTTATCTTGGTAGCAACTCTATCGTGAACTCAGAATCCCTCTCATGTGGTATCCTTGAGAAGTGTTCTAGAAACACATCCTGAAACCGATCCACTATAGGAGGAAGGAAAATCTGATCTAAAACCTCATCATCAAGCATGAGACAATCCACTTGGGCTATGAGTTCACCCAACTAATGACAAATAGGACCTACATGTCCTGCCCGGACATCCCATTCACCGTGATGGACATATGTGTCTTCCTCAAGAGACATGAACATTACCCTATGATGGTAATATTAAATATGGTCTTGGTATAACACTAGCCAGTCTATACCCAAAATCAGATCAAAACCCTACATCTCAAGCACAAAAAGGTCTCAACAAAAACAATATAAACCAACTTTAAGGGAACACCCCTTACATTTCCTGATATTTTCTGCTTGCACCCCTAACAGTGAATCAATTGATATAACACCACACACACATTCCACTACTAGGAACAATACAACCACAAACTGATCAGATGCAAAATAATATGAGGAACCTGTGTCAAATAAAGCATTAGCAAGAGTGGAAGCTACAATAATCATACTTCAAATAGTTAATGGTCTAGCCTCACCACCCCCTGGTGTAGACTGAACTGCATGAAGATGACATACCCCTATACCTTAGGCTCTGATCTGAGTTCATGGTGCTACATTGCCCCACTAATATGGAAACTCTCATCCTATAGTACTACTCCCACCTCAACCAATACGACATGTTGAGATCCAACTACCTGGATGATAAGAGTTAACCGACCCTCTACCTTCACTTTTCACCAGTCTTGGTCCTCCATCCATGCCCAACTATCAAGGGTTCCTACAGAACCTCTTCACATTCCCCATTCTACCACGTGCTTAGTACTCAATTGGTGGTTAGGGGCACTGATCACACATGTGCCCCATCCTTCCACACTGATATCAAAACACCTTATCACCTCCCTGAGAGGCTTATCCTCTCTTATGACTACTCTGCACACTACCACCTTGGTGGATACTCCAAAATGATGCTTCTTTTCCTCATAAATCACACTACTAGACCATCCAAGTGGAATTACAAGACCACTACCTAAATCCTCCTTTATGTTCTCTTCTGAAATAAGGGTCTAATCCACCACCTCTACAAACCTATTTAAATGAAATATATTCACCAAATACTTGATCTCATGTCTAAGTACATCCTAAAATAATCTCACCATAGCATCCTCATCCCCTGCCAACACTAGAATAAATCATTAAAAATCTATGAAATGGCCCGTATAATACATCACTGATATAGTTCCCTAGTTCAAGCTCATAAAATTTATAGAATTCTCGTGTCTCAAGGACACTAGATAAAATTTCTCCAGAAACTTTTCCTGGATGTCTTTCCATAACATACCGTCAACCTATTGAGTCTGAACTAGGATAGACTACCATCAATTTGTAGGTCCCCATGATATGTATTCTTCCAAATTAACTCTCTTTTTCATTGGAGTCTCCAAGTGATCAATAATCATCTGGATGGAATCTATCTAGAACTTTGTAGCCTCAGGTATACCCTCTCCAGCAAACATCGTAGGGTGTTACAACTAAAACTCTCTAGTCAAATCAGACATATTCGGAACAACCCACCCTGGATAACTTTCCAACATCTAGATAAAACAAGTGAATTTCTCACAGAACTGATCCTCTTCTCATTTATCATAGACCAGCATCTTTTCTTACTCCGCTACTGGTGGAGAATTCCCAGTGATATCCCATTGTTTCCCAACCAGCACACATCATTGTGGTGGCATTTCTCTATAATTCCAAACACAAGTCTTAAAACACATAATATAGAGCTTTCATTTATATAAAATAAGGATCTCCACTAGATATAAGTAACCCAATTTACATAAGGGTAACCTAAATTACATAGTTATAAGTCTTTCATTAGACACATTCTTAAACCATTTCCACTTTCTCAACACAAAAAATTCTATTTTAGGCACATTTCCCTTTTCAAAACTTGTTACACCCAACACTTTAACTCATTTTTTTAACTTTTCATTATACACAATCCTTTAACCATTATTTCACATTTTATCCATTTACCCATTTTCATCATATCTATTGGAAACCATTTTATTAAAATTTTCAAGAATTTAAAATTCATTATGCCCTTCATATCCCACACACCCATCTTATGTGTACCTATCATGATGCATGCCACCTATATCCCTAGGTTCCTATAATGATGCATGAATAGACAACCTCATGTCATTTTGGAAATGAGTGAAATAGCATAAAATAGTCACCTCACACAACATGGGCATCACCCAATGGTGAAATATCTTCCAACCATAACAACACACATCAAGAATAACAATTCCCACCCTAGGTACTTGGTTTTTTCTTCATACATGGGTTAGCTACTCCCATGTATGAGCTTATATCCAAGGCCTAACACTTTCTAATATCTTATCTACCATCCCCAAATAGTAAGGCAAAAGAAAAAAACTCTTATGATACCACTTTGTAACATCCCCGGTCTGGGAGCCACTAAACCAGTGCCCTGATTCGGGTTTCCACATGATCTCAAGTGCGCCTCCCTGTATGCTAGAGGTTTCTGACCAGCAGCGAGAGTCAAATAAATAACATAGGGAGACTATACCCTATTTACCAGAGTAATCCACAACATATATCATATGAAATGAAGGAAATAATAAATAATAAACTAGAACCTGAATTACCAATCGTTTCTCAAATGGGGTACAAACCACAGCCAAAAAATAAATATTCCATGTCATGCTAGCAGTTTCCAGAGTGAAGGAAACCAAAAATAAAGACTAATAGAAGCATCACCAAACGAGTCCTGACTCCAAGTCCAGATCCCTCATCCATGCACATCTCATTCCCAACTTAACCCTCTAGTATAGGGCCTTTTCCCTTTTCCAGACCTACAATAATGAAATCTACTCAGGTACCCAATGGTGGCCTGAGAAAGGTGTGAGTACAACTCATTAGGACATCACCAACGGTGTCTAAAAAATATTTAGTCTAGATAGAAATTCCATGCAAGTAACAAATAAATGACAATGTGAGTAGAAGATAACTCGGGTTCTATTAGTTAACAATATTCACTTTATCCATTTTCATCATTTATTCCACTGGTTAATCATTTACATCATTTACACTATGGACTAAGCCAGTCAATTATCATACATAAGGGAATAATCTAAGTTTCCTATCTCACTAAGGGTAAACATTTCATAAAAAATACATCACACTAACCTTGGATCCTCATTCTAGGTAGTCTCATAAAATGGAACTGTTAGAGGTATAGATCCTCATTCCCCTTCCCTAACTCGTGCATTATAGGTGTGGGGTTTAGAGCCTTAATTTAACCCAACCTGTGGGCATAGATCCTCAAGTCCAATACCCCACAACTACCAAACCACATGACCATGATTATATATCCATTAACCCCATATACCATATCATAGACCATGTTTTAAAAATACACATAACATTTACAATTCACATTTAATTCAACACGTGAATCATCATCATGCCTTAACTAATTAGCACATTTACCATTTACCTATATAAACCCATTTAACCCATTTACCTTTTTATAAATTAACCCATTTATCATATTCAAAAATTTCCATACATTAACCCATTTCACATGGTTCATCAATTCACTTGCATTATCCCATTTCCATTACAAACTCAAAACTCATTTGATACATTCACTTTATTCCATTTAACACTTTTTCACATTTTTCCAAACAATCCCTTATGCCATTACCAACAAATAGACACAAATACCATTAGTGCCTCTTTATAATTTGAACCCACTTTTAAACACATTTATCATGGGATCTATTTCAATGCAAGTGAACTATAGGCTTAACATTACAATTTTCCATGTTTGGGAATATTGTTACACCCCTTGGGTGGATCTAAATGGTCTAATAAATATAAATGCATACTATAGGGATCATGAGGGGTCTAAATCATTATTTATCCAACTATTTTACCAAATATTACTAAAGGCATCAAATTCACATCAAGAGGTAAACAATATCACAACCACACATGCAAAAATAGACAATAAAACTTTGGGATATAACTTATAGACCACCAACCTTGAATCCATAGATGAAGGATCGCTTAACCTTAGCCTTAGATCCAGATTCAAGACTCTTTTGAATCCCCGACCAATGATACACTAGAAAAATAGGGTTTTAGGGCTTAGTAAGAAGAATAAAAAATCCACAAGCCCTAATCCAGAAAATAGAAGCAAGAGGAGTGTTAGACTTACACGAAGCTTGGATCTGCAACCAACAGCACTCCAAATAGCCTAGAATCAAAGGAGATTGATCCTCGGGAGATCTTGGGAATTTTGGGTCATCACTAGGGTTGTAAGAGGAATAATTAGGAATAAAATTTGGTGAGGAACTTAAAATACCTAGGGAGAAATGGTAAATTCTCACTTTTTAATGGGACGCACGGTTTGGCCGGACAGTTTTCCAAACTATGTGTCAAATGTGTGCCGGATTATATCTGAGAGGGTTGAATTCACATGGTTACCTTGGGATTCCATATGGTTTGAAAACCCATGTGACAACTATGTAGAATGAATCTGTTCAAGCCTACACAGTTTGGCCTCCCCCTTCGCATGGTTTACTCTAATTGTGCTCCAACCGTGCAACATGCACATGATAGACTGATTCCCCTTTCATTCATCTCATGGACCCCCATAACACCCCTGAGATTCCTCGTACAACCAGTAAAAATTTAATTGGACAACCTTAAGGGATTAAAACCAAAATTTAAACAAGAACATACCTTCATGATGTTTGGGATCTTACACCTCGGGAGTTTCAAATCAGGTGCGCAGTAAGGACCATTTTCATGTATCGGGTTACGCTGAGTCAAGGTTGACACACCTTGTCAAATTTTTTACCCCTAGGTACATCTATGTCAGAACCACATCCACTTGTAATATTCATACATGGATGTATTTCTAAGAAGAACCACATAATTTCTACCTAACCAAAATTCTAGGATGTTCTTCTATACTTATCCTCAAAGTCTATCTTAGGGTTATGTTCCCTAATCTAAGTTTCTAAATCTAGTTTCTAAGGTTTCTGCTAAACTTCCTTTGATACCAATTATAAATCCCTGGCCCTATAAGCTCATACTGGTGCATTATTTTATTACATTGGCATGATTAAAGTAAATCAAATCATGAAGGACCAATTAGATTAGAAAATTTTGAAATCCATATTACATACATGATACCCATAATACATAATAAAATGAAATAAACTTCATCCTTGAAAATCATTCAAAGGAATATCCTTCATAACCTAGGGAAAGGAAACATAATAAGGGTGATCTAAAATGATCAGTAAGGGAAATTAAATTGGAATCATTAATTAATTTATGAGAATAATCAAAATGGAAAGGTGAATAACTAATAACACGTGACATTTAATCAACAAACTGAGAATAGAATGTATCCATAGATATGTCAACAAAAAAATATCATGGATAAATTATAATTGAATATAAATAAGGGAAATTATTAATTATTGGATGCCATGTTTCTTAGGTACATGGATCCTTTACCATCAAGACCTTTCATAAGAAGTTTTAGCATATCGGGTAAAAACTCATCTAATTTGGTCAACCAATTTGTCTCATGAGACTATCAATGCATCGAGGGTATATCTATAACTAGGCACCACTCGTGTCATACATGTCCAAAGCATTCCTCATATATCGAATAATTGATTTAAATCATGAACAAGTTTCCTTATCAAATATTTTTATTGAATAAAATATATTTATTTATCAATAATTCCCCAGTTAATCAAATAATTTTCAAAGTGAACACCATATGTAAAATGGTATACGGATTAGGAAATAATAATATACATTGCATGAGAATATGGATATTTAAGAAAAATTTAATCTACCATAAAAACGATCCTAAATAAAGTGATTATTTCAAGATAAATTGAAAAATCACAAAATAAAGTGTGATTGTAAAGGTAATCATTAAACATATTCTTGAGTAAAATAATCTTTAAACATCCCAAAGTGTCTCAAACCACTTTAAAACATTTAAATAACAATCCCCATGAATAAATAACATTAAATTAATGTTTTTATATCATTAATATAAAAAATTTCATGATATAATATATCAAAAGGGGCATTAGATACACCACACAAAATAATTAAGTGGTGAATATGACATTTATCTCACAGATGTAAAAATTGAGATGAAAATACCTTACCTTATCCTTAATTTTTTTGTGGTATTTAACCACTTGTATAGTGGTTTAAAACATGTTAATAACTTATACTATAACCATACTAATATTTATTATATCATATATTATCTTCTTATAGTATCTTATTACCCATTTAATAGTAATCTTTCATTATTTTCACTATTTTGGTTGTTAATTGCCTAGTTTGTCGAGTATGTTTTAACTTGTTACATATTGTTATTATTAATTAGATTATGGTTTAATTGTATCAAAAATGTAAACCATGATTTATATATAATATATATTCATTATATATAATAATTCATAATATTTGGATAGAGGGAATGAAATGAACTATTCATGGAAATGGTAGGTCGTACCTACGCATGAACGCTACTTTCATTTCTTTCTTGTATTAAAAGAATAAAAAGTAAATGGTATATATGTATATTATAATTATATTATTATATGTATGTCATATATATTTTATATATTTAATAAAACTATCCTTTATACATTCCATGTATAGTTTGAACGAATCATATCGCTTTGAGGGGGCGGTAGTCCACACTTCCACAAACAATGTTATCATATTTACAAAAAATGGAAAACATAAGGGTATATAAAATTTAAAGAAGAAAAAATAAATTATAATATCATATATATTATATATAAATAATTTTTACATCATAATTCTCACCATGAGAGGTTGTAAAGGAAAAATGAACAATCATTGTTTCGTGAAAAGGTAGTTCGTTATACACATAAACGGTAGGTTTGTTACCCATTATATGGATGTGTGTGTAAGTGAAGGTAAAACCATTAAAATAAAAACATAGAAATATATTTAGGATATTTTTGTTTTTATATAATCATTTAATAATTATAATTGAAATATTGGAGAAAGCAATAATATTAAAGAGCTTGAGGAAGGATGTTACCTCTTATTTAGGTAACTCCTTTTGGTTTTCACTAAAGGGATTCCTTAGATGGATTTATTCCCAAGTTGATACTTCTAGTATAAGGTTAGGGATGTTTAGGATATATATTTTTTTTATATTGTTTGATCAAAAATGTATTTATAGGTGTGAGGAAGTGGGAGGGGTGAGTGTCTTTTTATAGTGGAGGAGGAGTGACATTCTTATAAATTTTTGGAAAGGGAATTTCACCCACATTGTTTCTATGAAAATTGGAAGCAATGGTGATCATAAGTATATAAAAGGGATTATAGGGTCAGAATATGGAAATAAAATGTATTTTTTACAATTTAATAGGTTATTTTTGTGCTTAAGTTTAAGGTTTAGACCCTTGGTAAGCTAATTTTCCTCTTAATAGTTGTAATTAATTTTAGGTACTTTAAATAATATTTTTGGTCAAAAACAAAGTTGAACTTATTAGAAAATATAAATTATTCTTATTCTAAATATTGAATCCATTTTTACAAATTATTATCATATAAGTTAAAGAAATTAATTTAAATTTAATCCGGTAGACGGGACGACAATGCGGGGTTTTAAAGTAAAATTGTTCAAAATCTTACTAAGTTTTTATATCCAATTTCAAAGTGAAATTTATTACAATGAAAAAAAATTTATTAACAGGTATAAAATTTATCGAATTATACTTTAAAACCAAATCAAATCATAATGTAACCTTATAAATAAATTATATGAAAAAATAATTTTGAATTAAAATTTAGTATTTTGTACTATTCATCAAAAAATTAAAATTCATAGAATAATACCAAAAATTCACCCTAATCTAATTTTTATGTTTTGATATCAAAAATGAAGTTTATTTTTTCATATTAAATTTATAAAAGTTTCAAAATTCATATTTAAAATAGGTGTGTCATTAATAGGCGGCAAAACTACTTTTATAAAAATATAGTATTTTACGTCTAAAATTGGGTTTATTTCTATCTTATGCATATCAAATATATTGAATGAATGTAAAAAAAATAATTGCATATATCTCTAAAAGTTTTAGAATTTAATTTATTGTGCCAAATGTGACTCAATAATGTTTTGTTTAAATCGGGTGTTTTGTGTATTGCAAAGCTATCAACAAAATTAAATTTATTATAAAAAGAAAATATGGAGTCTTGAGGTGATAAATTTTATATTCTATCATAATAATATCATCATATATAAAAATTACCAAATTCATATGAGGGATATATAATTCATCTGCCACCCATCACATCATAATATTCTAATAATCATTCATTCCACATAGAAAGGAAATATATCTCAATCATAAATAAGAAATAAACCCTTAGAAATGAATAGATTTCATAGTGATGTCATAATTCACTTGTCAAATAATAATCTTGTATGTTCCAATTAGGATAATGGAAAAACTAATTTTATATACTCAACGGTTTCAGTTACAGGGAAATATTCATAACTCATGAATTGGATATGAGTAAATATAATATATATCATATAAAGTCTTCAAGAAAAATTTCATTATAAATATTTTTCAAATAATATCTAAGGGTGAATATTTATGAAGTAGAAACATCATATTCTAATATAAAAATGGTAATGAAAATTTAAATTCAATTAGAAGATGTTTTGGAAGAGTCATATGAAAGAATGGATAATAATAGGATAAACCCCAAAATAAAATGTAATATTTAGAGTTACAATACATTAAGTCCTATTTTTTCAATATTACTCCTCATATATATTCATATTATTTGTTTTAAAACAATAATATTGAAGTTTATAAAATTATTTATGTCATTATTTATAAATTTGATCCCTTGTAAATTATTTACTTATTTTATTGTTAAATAGAAAATAGTTTATGATTTTTTATTTGAATTAACCAATTTTAGTCTGATTTTAGGATTTTGATTCATTTTTCTTTATAAATTTGTAAAATTACATCCAAAATATGATAAAAACATAAAAATACTTATTTATACATTATAATATAATTAACCAATCTATCCTAACCCAATGTTTCACCCAATATACTCCACAACAATTCTTGAAGGGAATTCTCAATCCCTATAGGTTGTCAACCACTATCTAAGAATCCAATAACACGACATTGAGAATGATTTAACCCTAAAATCAAAGTTAACAAGTAGTGGATCTTTTTCAGAAAATCCATCATGGTACTAACATACACTAGATAACCATACCTATAAAAAATTAATGAAACCAAAAAAAACAATATCAAATTTAATGAAACAACCAATTTACATAAATAAATTTATATCATTTGGGGTGAATACATGAATAGTTACAATAAAATCAAATGGAATAAATTAATTGATTTTAAACATGGACAATACATAAACATCTCAAAATTGATACAAGCCTAGACTATATCAAAATATCACCTAAATGCAACCCATCATTCCTCACCACATCCCAACTCCCTATCAATGACTAAAAAAGGAAATCAATTTAAACACAAATCCTAGAACATGTATAAAACATAGGAACTGTACAAACATATAGTGTGTAAATAAGGTGTCATTTGATATTCTTTATAGGATCTCTCTATATATTGTATTAAATAACTTCCATTAGTCATTTCATTATTTATAGTTTTAAATACATTGAAAAATAATATTATTCCATTTATTTATAAAACATAAAATAAACCAACCTCACACCTTATAATGTGAAAAAAATGACTTTTTATTAGGAAAACATAGTAAAATTGGTAGTGTACACCATTGATTTTCATGATGACCAATGAAATCCAATTTCCTCTTTTGAAGCCTATTATGAAATTACATGCAATAAATTAGATCATTACCTTTTTTATTCCAAAAAATTATCTTAAATCACTTTTGAATAAGAAATTAATAATCTACCCAATGATAAAAAATAAAACACAACACAAGTCCATAAATATTTTGTTAATGATAAATCACTAATATAAATAATATAAATCATTCCAAAAATATAAAACATAGCTTAAAAAATGAGATATGGATCCCTTACATCTAAAAAATAATCAAGGAAATAATTCCATGGGTTATACCTGTAACGACCTGAATCTGGAGCCCCTCCACTGGTGCCCCGTACTCGGTTCGCCACATGACCTCAAGTGCATTTCCCCAAATGCCAGAGGCTGCCGACTAGCAGCGAGGGCCTTGGTGAGTCGGTGGGAAAACTATGTCATCATTCGGTAAAGTATACAGCGGAAGAACAACTAAACACAATAACGGAAACAATAAACAGCATACAACAACTGAACTGAACAGCGGAAGCAATGCATAAAATAAAAATGATTCAACATGGTACATATGTCTATGGAAAGTAGTAAATAACCAACGTGATTAAGTACAACTAAAAAACAAAGTGCAAAAGAAAACAAAGTAAACTCCTCGGCATCTCAAGACACGGCTCAGTCCCATGCTCTCCAACTCCAGTGTAATCAAGAACCTGAAGTAGAAGGGTGCTTTCCCTTATCTATACCTGCAACAACATAGTCTGCTTGGGCCCAAAGCATGGCCCAAACAGGGTGTGAGATACAATCCTAGTAGGCAATCACCCAAAGATTTGTGCCTAACAGTCAATGAATACAAGGCCAGTAAGAGTGCAAGAAGCAGTAAACAGAAAATCACACAACGGATATAATCCATAGTTCTAACATATAAAGTACGCAAGTAAACAACCAGCAATAGGAAAAAAACAGGTAACCCTCTAGGTAGCTCTCACAGCCTAACCCCTATGGTTCAACCTACAAGTACTAGCAACCCTCTAGGATGCACACACAGTCTCACCCCTCTGGTTCAGCTAAGAATAGACTCTCTGAGTAATCACTCACCGTCAATTCCCCATATAGTCTCATATCGTGCTAAAGGCTCTCTGGGGAAGCACTCAACGTCTCATTCCCCATTTGGCCCGCGTCAAGGAACTACAGACTCTCTGAGAAAGCACTCATCGTCAATTCCCCTTGTGGTCTCGCATCGTACTAAAAGACACTCCGGAGAAGCCTTATGTCCATTCTCCCTATGGTCTACTACACTAGGTTCTCACAGTCCTCTGTGAAAATAAACATGCATAGTGCGTGTGTGTCGTCCAAGTAAACCTCAAGAACTACTTGGCTATTAATCTAAGGCTCAACAGCATAACATAGCAACAGCTCCACTATCCTACAACTAGGCATGGCAACCGGAAAAACGCCAAACAGGTAAAATAAGCATGGAAAACATCCAGAGTACAGTAAAAACAACCATATTCATAGGAAAATACATCTACTCAAGTAATCAAGCAAAGCAGGAAAAACAACAAGGGCAAAAAAGGAACATGCAATACCCCGTTCAAGGGTATTGGTGTAATTTGAACAAAATACTCAAAGACTTTCTACAGAAAGGAACAAACCATCCACCTCAATCCTAGGAGATCGATATACATGAACAGCGATGACAGATTCTCCTTAGAACGTCGTAGATCGGAGAAAATGTCTGAAACACATAAACCACGATATCTTGAAAAGGATGAGTAATTGGAAAACAAGGCTCAAGAAGAAGGAATAACTCACCACTATGATTCCAACACAATCTATTGTGCTCGAATCGGAGAATAGACGAAGAGGCGGGAGCTCGTCGAAGATTCGCGGATCCTCGGCGCTCTCGGACGAACGGGACCTAGAAGAAGACACTTCTGTGCGTCAGGCGCGACCCCGGTCCATTTAATGAAAAAAAATAAAGTACACGGCATGTACTTTTAGAGTACACAGTGTGTACTAGGTCTTACCGTACTCTGCAAAAATCGGCCTCCATGTCACCCCTACACACCGTGTGTGTGGCCCGGGCACGGCCAGCACACGGCTTCGAGCCGGAGAAGAGTGCACGGCGTGTACTCAGAAAGTACACGGTGTGTACTTAAAAAATTTCCAGAAACTTTATTTTTTTCAAAAACTCTAGAAAAAGGAAAGGCATACCTGAAACGAAGATCCGAGTTCTTAAAAACTTCCCCCCTTAAAGAAATCTGTCCCCGAATTTCCCTAGAGAGGCATAGAAGAAGAAACCTTGAACATCTCCGGCCACTATGACCGTACATCGGCCTCCCTCTCCCAGGTCTCATCATGTACTCGCCCATGCTGCCATAGCACCCGTACAAGAGGGACATACCACCCACAGAGAACCTTCGTACTGTGATCGAAAATCCAGATAGGATGCTCCTCGAACGATGCATCTGCTTCGAGCTCAACTTCCTTAGGCTGAAAGACATGAGACGGGTCTGAAAAGTAATGTCAGAGTTGAGAGATGTGGAAGACTTCGTTCATGGCCTGGTACCTCTGAGGTAGCTGCAACCGATAGGCAACCGTCCCAACTCTCTCCAAAACCTCAAATGACCCGACGTACCGTGGTGAAAGCTTACCCTGTCTCTTAATCCTCTTGTGTCCCAACCTCGGTGCGACACGTAGGAAAACCTGATCCCCAACCTCAAACTCTAAAGGTTGTCTCCGCTGATCAGCATAAGACTTCTGTCGAGACTATGCTATAGTCATCCTCTTCTGAATAAAATCTATCTGCTCAGAGGTCTCCTAAACAAGATGAGGTCCCAGCAAAGCTGCTTCTCCTGCCTCCAGCTAGCATAAGGGTGATCAGCATGGCCTACCGTACAGAGCCTCTTATTGGTTCCATCTGAATAGTTGCCTGAAAAATGTTGTTGTAGGCGAACTCCACCAGAGGTATATGCTTCTCCCAAGAACCGCCAAAGTCCAGGATGCAAGCTCTGAGCATATCCTCTAGCACCTAGATCATGCGCTTGGATTGTCCATCAGTCTGGGGATGGTATGCCATACTCAAAAGTACCTATGTACCCAAAGCCTTCTGAAGTCCCTGCCAGAACCGAGAAGTAAAGTGCACATCCCTGTCTGAAACAATATAGTGTGGAACTATATGCAGACGAATGATCTCTCTGATGTAAAGTCGTCCCAGATCATCGACACTGAAGGTCTCCTTGATCAACAAGAAGTGAGAAACCTTCGTGAGCTTGTTGAAGACAACCCAAACAACATCGTTCCCTCGAGGCGACCTCGGCAACCCAGTCACGAAGTCTATCGCAACATCGTTCCACTTCCACTCCGGAATGGGTAACTGCTGTAAAAGGCATGCTGGTCACTGGTGCTCCACCTTCACCTACTGACAAGTAAAACAATGCAAGACGAAACCAGCAACATCTTTCTTCATACCTGGCCACCAGTGTTGGTGATGAAGATCCTGATACATCTTGGTGACGCCAGGATGAACTTTCCAAACTGAGGAATGAAAATCCCACATCAGCTTCTCGTGTATGTCTGCCGGCACCCATACGCGTCCCTAGAAACAATCCTCCACTGAAAGAAAGTCCTACTGTGAAGTCCCCTGATCATCCAGATAAAGACTATCAATCTGGGTTGTCACCCTTCCTAGCCCATGATGCTCGAGTCCTTCTCGACTCGCCTGAACATCCCATTCACCTCTATGAAGAAAAGATTCACCCTCTGGTGAAACGAAACTCACTCTGTGGTGATAAAAGTCGACGACTGCCTAGAAGGGAACCAACTAGTCCATCCCAAGGATGACATCATAGCCTGTCATCTCTAGGACATAGAGATCCCATAAGAAACGATACCCTACAACCTCGAGAGGGCACTCTCTACACTGGCGTAAACTAGATGTCCTCGTCCCCAAAGGTGTGTATAGTGTCAATGAGTCAGTAGAAGAAAGGACACAGAGCCCAACGCTCTCCATAGTAGCAATATAGATAAAGCGATGCGTAGCACCAATATCGAAAAGAGCTGAAGATAAAACTGAGGCTACTAAAATCATACCTCGAACTGTAGAAGGGCTAGGATCTTGCTCCTGATAGGTCTGCTCCACGGTGAAAGACTGGCCTGCACCGCAGCCCTACGCCCCTGGCTGACCACTCTGAGATGATCCACCTTGCTGGTGCTGAGGGACTGGTGGCTGGCCACCATGGCCTCGACCTCCACCTTGGCCCGAATGGCCGGAAGAACTCCAGTTCCCTGAATGGTGAGAAACTGGTGGTGCTGCTCCTGAACAAGGAGTCATGGAAGAACCCTGGTCACCAGATACTGGTGAGAAAACCTGGCAGAAACGCTAAAGGTGACCCATCTTTCCACAAGATCGGCACTCCACGGGGTCTCTCTGGCACTTCGGCCTCGTGTGCCCTGACCGACCATACTTGTAGCATACCACCTGGCTGCCTGATGATGCATCTCGCTTCCTCGGATCACCATGCATAGACTCCCTACGACGCTTCTTGCTGTCATCTAGAGGGAAACTAGCTATGGAAGCATAATTTCCCTGGCTCGCAGCTTTGGAGTCTCTCAGATTGCGCTCCTCAATCAGTTCCTGGTAGACGATATAAGTGATGGAAGTCAACTGGAAGATATTCACCTGCGAGCGGATCTCCCGCCTGAGACCATCCTCGAACTTCCTTACTAAGAACACCCCACTCCCATCCCGGAGGGGTTTGAAATGCTGCATCTTGGTGAAATGAGAGGAATAATCCATGACAGAAAGAGTACCCTACTCTAAGCTCATGAACTCCCGGTCTCGATCGGCCCTCAGGGTCTCTAGGTAGAAGTAGTTGTAGAAAACGTGCTAGAACTCCTCCCAAGCCATAAACTGCTGATGACCCACATGTGAGATCACATACCACCGCCTCTTGGCGGTGTCTCGGAGCATGTAGGTAGCGAGCTTGACCCGCCTCTCTGGAGGTGTCTCCAGATGCTTGAAGATAGTCAGTATGGCTTCCATCCATGACTCTGCAGCCTGTGGTCCTCCTTCCCCCGAGAAAGTAGGAGGATACTGCTATTGGAAAACCTGTGTCAAGTCTGCCGTAGTGGTGGCAGGAGGCGGTGCTCCCTGGAAGGTCTACATCATCCTCAGGAAACATTCCCTGAACTGCGCATCAGCGCCTGCAACTGGTATGATAGCCAGTGCCAAGGCTGGCCCGACTAGAGGATCGGCAGGAAGTCCCTAATCAGCCATATCTGGCATCTGATCACTGCCTGATGATAGACATACAACTGGAGGACGTCTCGGAGGCATAGCTCTGAAAGATCAAAATCACACCTTAGATCAGAATGAACAAGTACAGAGAATCCAATAGTATAAAATGGGAACAGAGGAAAAAAACACACAAGTTTACAAAACACGAATACATGGTGTGTATAAAAAAACTACACAAAATGTCTTCTTAATCCACTGACATGGCCGTATACTTGAAAACTATTCCCCTGCCCGAGTCTCTTTACACGGCTAACCCACACGGTCCGACTTAACCCGAGACTACACGGCGTGTTCTACAAAAACACGGCGTGTACTAGACAAGGCTTTGGTGGCCCGTGTTGTTAAACACATGGTCGTCTACACGGCTGAACCTTACATGGCGTGTTCCGAACAAAAACGTTGTGTATAGGTGAAGGTGACACCGTCCTGTGTTGTTTGTGACACGGTCGGGTACCTGAACAAGACTACACGGCGTGTTCTGAAACCAACACAGCGTTTCTAAGAGAAGGTAATGTTGACCCGTGTTGTTCATGACACGACCGAGTACCTGGACAGGACTACACGGCATGTTCCGAAACCAACACGGCATGTCTAAGAGAAGGTAACACCGAACCGTGTTGTTCGTGACACGGTCGGGTACCTGGAAAGGACTACACGGCGTGTTCCTTTACAACACGGCGTGTTCTACTCGAGCTTCCCCGACCCATGTTGTTAGTGACACGGCCGGGTACACAGCTCTGAACTACACGACGTGTACCAACCGTACACGGCGTGTTCCTGAAGTTGCTTCCACAACAGCGTGCTCTTACTTACACGGTCAGTGACACGGTCTAAAAACTACACATCGTGTAGTCAAAAGTACATTTCGTGTATTCTGGGTTTTTCTGGGCAGTAGCTCAGAAAATTCACAGAAGCCCAGAAAACACAGAAAACAAGTCAAGGAAGTGCTAAATTCCGATTCATGAGGGCCCATACTCTCTGCAAATCAAAACTTGGCGTTCATTTAAGAAAGGTAGGAAACAAAAAATCCTCTAACAAGGCAGCAGAGATTCTATCAAGCATCTATCACAACAGTATGCATAATCTACACAAAGTCTATCACAACAGCATGCAATCGCTAATGCACCCTAGATGGCATGGCAAGAATGTATGCAATGTGATTTCTACAAGTACCTATATGATGCATGAGATGACATACCCTCATCTCATCGGGTTGTGACAGAAATAGAACCGCAATCGTCAAGAAATTAACAACACAAAGCATGTGAATCACTCTAGGTGAAATCATATCAACCATAAAATCTCAAAACCAGCAAAATGAAATTAATGAGGTAGTATAGCTTTTCCCTGTACACAGGTTAGATACTCCTGAGTAAATCTTAATACCAAGTACCGAATCCGTCTTATCCCTAGCTAAAGTCTCCAAACAGTAAAGCAAGAGAAAAGAACTCATCTGATACCACTTTGTAACGACCCGAATCCGGAGCCCCTCCACTGGTGCCCCGTACCCAGTTCACCACATGACCTCAAGCGTGTTTCCCCAAATGCCAGAGGCTGCTGACTAGCAGTGAGGGCCTTGGTGAGTCGGTGGGGAAACTATGCCCTAATTCGGTAAAGTATACAATAGAAGAACAACCAAAAACAATAACGGAAACAATAAACAGCATACAACAACTGAACTGAATAGCAGAAGCAATGCATAAAATAATAATGATGCAACATGGTACATATGTATATGGAAAGAAGTAAACAACCAACGTGCTGAAGTAAAATTAAAAAACAAAGTAAACTCCTCAGCATCGCAAGCCACGGCTTGGTCCCATGCTCTCCAACTCCAGTGCAATCAAGAACCTGAAGTAGAAGGGTGCTTGCCCTTATCTATACCTACAACAACATAGTCTGGTTGGGCCCAAAGCATGGCCCAAACAGAGTGTGAGATACAATCCTAGTAGGCAATCACCCAAATATTTTTACTTAACAGTCAATGAATACAAGGCCAGTAAGAGTGCAAGAAGCAGTAAACAAAAAAGCACACAACGGCTACAATCCACAGTTCTAACATATAAAGTATGCAAGTAAACAACCAATAACAGGAAGAAAATAGGTAACCCTCTAGGTAGCTCTCATAGCCTAACCCCTATGGTTCAACTTACAAGTACTAGCAACCCTCTAGGAGGAATACACAGTCTTACCCCTCTGGTTCAGCTAAGAATAGACTCTCTGAGGAAGCACTCACCATCAATTCTCCCTATAGTCTCGTATCGTGCTAAAGAATCTCTGGGTAAGAACTCAACGTCTCATTCCCCCTATGGCCCGTGTTGAGGAACTACAGACTCTCTGAGGAAGCACTCATCGTCAATTCCCCCTATGGTCTCTCATCGTACTAAAAGACACTCTGGAGAATCCCTTACGTCCATTCTCCCTGTGGTCTACTACACTAGGTTCTCATAGTCCTGTGTGGAAATAAACATGCATAGTGCGTGTGTTTCTTTCAAGTAAACCTCAAGAACTACTTGGCTATCAATTTAAGGCTCAACAGCATAACATAGCAATAGTTCCACTATCCTACAACTAGGCATGGCAACCGGCAAAACGCCAAATAGGTAAAACAAGCATGGAAAACATCCAGAGTATAGTAAAAACTACCATATTCACAGGCAAATATATTTACTCAAGAAATCAAGCAAAGTAGGAAAAACAACAAGGGAAAAACAGGAACACGCAATACCCCTTTCAAGGGTATTGGTGGAATTTTCACAAAATACTCAAAGACTTTCTACAGAAAGGCACAAACCACCCACCTCGATCCTAGGAGATCGATATACGTGAATAGAGAAGAAAGATTATCCTTAGAACATAGTATATCTGAGAAAATGTCTGAAACACATAAACCACGATATCTTGAAAAGGAGGAGGAATTGGAAAACAAGGCTCAAGAATAAGGAAGAATGCACCGCTGCAATTCCAACGCAATCGACCATGCTCGAATCGGAGAACAAACGGAGAGTTGGGAGCTCGTAGAAGATTCGCAGATCCTCGGCGCTCTCAGACGAACGGGACCTAGAAGAAGACGCTTATGTGTGTCAGGCATGACCCCGGTCCGTTTAATGAAAAAAAAAAAGTACACGGCATGTACTTTTAGAGTACACGGAATGTACTAGGTCTTTCCGTACTCCGCTAAAATCGGCCTCCACGTCACCCCTACACACCGTGTGTGTGTCCCGGGCACGTCCATCACACGGCTTTGAGCCGGAGAAGAGTACACGGCGTGTACTCATAAAGTACACGGCGTGTACTTTAAAAATTTCCAGAAACTTTATTTTTCTCAAAAACTCCAGAAAAAGGAAAGGCGTATCTAAAACAAAGATCCAGGTTCTTACAATACCCATGATAATAATGATAGATGATCCATGATTTACCAAATACCATGTACTAAATATCATCATATTTTTCATTTTAAGCCAACTCAAAGAAACCTGAATATCCCACACTATAAAAATAAGGGGAACTCATCTATATAGATTTCACAAAATATTGGACACTACCCATTTTTTATTATAATTAGTGTAGCATCAATCAAGGTCTTACACTTTACTACCTGAGTTCCTATGACTAATATTATGTAGAAATGAATAATCATTCATTTCAGAATTTATCAACAAGGCCTAAACATAAATATCATTAACCTTTAGCTAATTTGTATAAAATATCGCCTTTAAATATCATATAACTATCACATATAAATGCACAACCCCTTATGTCATAAAAAACACGGTAGATTCAAAGATGTTATATCAACATAAAAAAATCATTTCATTCTTCCAACTGATATGTAATAAAATTTTACATGGGATTAAAATTAATTTCCATTGAATGAATTTTAAAAATTAGTGATTCATTAGAAACCATTGAGAACTCGCAACTATTTTCATATTTAAAAAACTATATAGAAATCACTTCTAAATCCAATGTAATAGTTTATCCAGAATAATTATTTAAAATATACCTTTCCTTAAAAACAATATCAAGGCCAAAGCCCCAAGTTTTCCATAAAAATTTAAAATTTCCCCAAAATAATTTTCATAATGAGGATTTGGATACATGAATATCCATTTAAAATAAGAGTTTTTATTTTATAATGAAACCCTTTTATGCCAAACAAAACGTTCATGGAAACAATTCATGAAAACATTCTTGATATCATATCTAGTAGTATTTTAATAAAATGGAATTCAAAATGATAAATAAACACAAGAAATCATAATATAAAATAATATAATAGAACAATATTCCTCAAAAATGACATAATCAAATTGCAATGAATCCCCTTCCATTGAGAATGCACAATTGAGTCAATAATCACCCTCTAGAAGCCTTAAATGTCCAAACCTACAAACTAGATGAATCTAAAACCTAAATATTAATTAAAAATTGATTAGGTTTCATGGGGAGATGTAAAATTGTATGGAAACTAGAGTGGTAATAGAGAAGAATATATGGATGAAATAGATGGAGGGTTCCCTTGAATATATACTCATAAATCATGAAAATTTATCCAAAAACTAAATTAGAGGAAGAATGGAACTCGTGTATTACTCCATAGTGGTTGGATACATGATATGAGAGGAATATGAGAGAGTGAGGAATTAAAATCAAGGGAGATAATGGAATGTTTTAAATGTTAGGTAAATATGGGTAGGTATAATTGTTAGGCCAAATGGTTTGATAAAATATGAACCACCCCTGTGGATTTTACTAGAAAAGTACAGGGCACTCGTGAAAATTGGTCACACAGTTACTTTGAACTATGATCCAACTATATAAGTCACCCTTATGAACAAAATGGGACAAATAGTTTTTTGGAATACCTAGAATTTCTTGGTAAACCATGTTTCAATAATGAAAAATGACACTGTTAATAATTCCAACATAATGGCATGGTTACTTCATGATTACTACTTGTCATGATAAAACTGTATGAAAATAAAAAAAACTCATAAAATTTAAAAATAAAATATTAAAAACTATCATAACATAATAAACCCCATTATTATTTAATATATTGTAAAATAATAAACAATAGAAACACTTATGTTATTCAATTCTACCCACTTTGTGACATTTTACCCTAGAAAGTCCTTAGAAAAAGTAGATGGTAGTGGGAAACTAAAATCTCATTACCACAATTCAATAGGAGCAAAGGATGGGGAAATTTTTAGATAAGTCCTAAAGAAAATGAAATCATTCAACATTATCCAACATCAAAACTAGACACCCAAGATCCTAAAAATAATGGAGCAACTAAATCTTCAAACAACATGGAACTTCTCCATTCATGACGTGACCATGACATTAATGTATAGAGACAAAGGATATTGGGACCGACAATGTGTCTCCACATAATTTAGAAGTCATATAAAATAGTCATTCTAAAAGGGAAAATACTCTTAAGTGGGTAATAATAAGAAAACTTAATTTCACCCCCGTGAAAATAAAATGAAATAATATTCACCCCAAACAAAAAAGAAATACATCCCAAAAAATTGGAACATCCATAAAAACAATTATATCAAAATCCTTGAAGGATCCACTATTATGTATCCTAAAAAACCAATCACAGTACCCCAAAATGGACTCAATATGAATCATAAAAGGCCTAACCACAAACTAATTATAAGAAGAGAAAGAGGGGGTATCCTTGGGACTAAAACATGGAACACCCGCTAATGGTAAATAGAAGATGACCAGAACAAATTACCATCTAGTTCATAATCTAAATTGTGTACTGAAATTATTAATTACCCAAATACACACCCAAGGTTTTACCCAATTCCATCCATCAATAATTATACCTCATCACCAATCCATCATAATCATACATCTCAAGAAATAATATTCCACCAACCATGCACAAGCAATACTGCAACACAACTAATATCCCCTTAAATAAATTAACCAATGGGGAATTAAATGTAATTCCCAACAAGACATGCCTCAAAGATTCACTTGAATCTAATACATAATGATGTTACCATAAAATATATTATTATTGAAAATTTATTTGTAATCGCTCGAACCCGAATAGCACTGAAAGGTGCACCAACCCAGTTTTCCACATGGCCTCAAGCGCATCTCCCCAAATACTAGATTTTGTCAGCTAGAAGCGAGGGCCTATAGTATGTTTGTGGGGAGAATATTCCCTCATCATGGGAGTATAGCATAGATAATATAAAATAATAGATAATTATTGAAATAATTTAATCAATTATACAATATACAAAATCCAAGATAGATATAAATAAACCATACTAGAAGGAATCTCATATAAAAAATGATGATGACATGTGTCATGTTTCTACAAAGTATCCAAAATAGGTACACATAATTATAATAAAACACATGGATAAAACACCAAAAATACTAAAAATATATCCCATCTGGCATCATGATCCTCAACTCGGTAATGTTCTCCCCTACTCTTAAGAAGCAATCAGAAATCTGTAGCAGGATTCTTGCTCTTATCCATACCTGAATCCATAATGTCTGTTTGGGTACCCAACGGTGGCCTGAATAGGGTGTGAGATATAATCCCATTAGAAACCCAAACAAAGGTATAATTTCATCTAGTCAGTGAATATATAATAAAAATAGTGTGCAGGCAGTAATATAATATGTAAGGGAAGTGCTAAAGTAAACTACTTGTAAAGCTTCGAGTTCCCATGGACATATGTCCTATGTTACCTACTTCGGCCTTAACCGAAAGTCTCTGAATAAATAGTAAGTCCTATAGAAATTTTTAATGAAGTTCATTTAATCATTTAATTTCATTTAATTATAAGTATTGGGACCTATCATCCCCCGTAATGATGTGATCAAGAAGTTCCTAATGAGGCCATCAATATAGTATAAGTCTCTAACCGAATCTAAGATTGTGCTTTGTCTTAGAAGACATGTCATATAAATTATTACATTTATTATTCAATTAGTAACCTGATCCCATCCTTGTAATTCCTCATTTGGAATCCAGGTATCACTCTAGGTTTATCATAAACCAAACAGCTTGCAAGAAAATCCTAGTCATTCCTCACTGGAATCCAGGTATCACTCTAGGTGTGGTATAACACCATTACCCTTGATTATATCCTTGGTGGTACAGTAAGGGATACCAATTGTCACCCATGGTGTAAATGATCAACTCTACTCTAATTCCTTCCTTGGAAATACATAAGGAGTCTATGTATCACTCGGACATATAATAGTAAGCCCCCATGAGCCCATCCTTTACAATCTGTGTAAGGAGTCCACGTGTCACTCGGGCATAATAAAGGTAGTATCCAAATGATTTTATCCATGGATTTCATATATGAATCCATGTATCACCCAAGAAATATGAAAAATCATTCAAACAATATCATTTTACTATGTTAAGTTCATTACTAAGAACATTTCAATTCAATCTCACATCAAGAGGTGGCTCAAGGCATGAAGTAAGATTAGAAGGCTTAGCCTCTTAATTATCTCAAGTGTTCATATCAATATAATAAGTAAATCATGCTTAAACAAGAAATTACATAGAAATAGCCTAGGTTCATGGTCATTCCATTCCATTCCTTTAATTAATATCAATTAAAGTTTACAATTCATTATTAAACAACCCATGGTGAGGGGTAAACAAAACACCTAGAATGTATCCAAATTCAATCACCACCCATGGTGGTCCAATTAATTAAACAACACACCCAAGGGGTATTTCCAATTTTAGGTTCCTAACCTTTATTCATTTATCAATGGGTCTTGTTAATTACATAGGTCATACCTATCAATTTAAATCAAGGATTAAATTCTATTTCAAGGGCATTGCTATGATAATTGTGTGCACAACACAATGGCATATATATAAACACTTCAAATTAGGGAAAAGAAAAAAACCACCTATCATAGGTCCGTAGTGGAGTGATCATCCAGTATCAGCTTCTGATTCGACTTAGATCAGGAAAAAATCTAATAATGAAAGAAGAACCTAAAATTAAGGCATATTATCTTGCACCTAAATAGTGAAACCGATACTAAGAAGAATGTGGAACAGAATAAATGGAATTGAGAACACACTAATGTGGATCCAATGAGACTAACAATGCTTGGTTCTTATATCAGACAGAGGAGAGGGATCAAAGTCTACAAAATTGTTTCAAAAAATTCTCCCAATTAAGGTGTTGTTGTCTGTAGGAGGAAATGAGAAATAGTTTTAGGTTATAAGAATAAATAAGAAAAAAATGGTAAATTCACCAAAAAACCAAGGTCATGGGGTCAAGCCACACAGTTTTCCAAACTATTCACCAATAGTTCACCTACTACTATAAGGAGGGGCACCCCACATGGTTTTAAGAACTATGCATAATCCATGTCTCATCCCAATGTCAAAAACTATAGACATAATTGCATGGTCTTATGCCTCAAATTGCACAGTTCTTCAAACCGTGTGAGCTCCTCCAGCCCACTGTCCATGTAACTACCAAAAATTTCATCAATGGAAATCTCTTTCTTATAATTATTTCATATAGTATAATCACAAAAAAATCGCATTAAGAACACAACACAAACATTTTAAATGAAGAATTAATGAAATAAGAGGTATTTCTAGATGTTAAGGAACCTATACCGATGAAATAGTAACTTGACCTTAAGAATAGTAATATGAACCTTATGAATAGTAAACCAGCCAAATGAATAGTAACCTCACCTATGAAATTATAAAAAAATAGGCATCTCATAAATGAAAGTATGATATAATTGTATCATAGTATAAGTAAATAAATTTTTTAAAAATTATTAATTAAGTGTTGGTGTTTCTGTAAGTTATAAATATTTAATTAAAATTTTATAATTAATATAAGGATTTAAAAGAAAATTTATTTTAATAAAATGTATTAATAAATTAATATTTTATTTTCTTGTGATTTTAAGATAATTTTTTGAGACCTTATTTAATTTTTCAAAGTGTTATAAAATTAGTTATAATTTTAAAATCTGTATTTTTCATGTAAATGATGATTTTAGTTAAAAATAAAATTTCCATATTTAGAAAATTATTATCATAAAATGAATTAAATTTTTTAATTATACACATCAAAAAATTCCTAGGGTGAATTTTTCAGATTTTTTTAAAATACTTGATTTTTTGTGAATAGTAAAATACGATAATTTATGATAAATGCTAAATACATGAATTTTTGAGTCATTGTTGATGTAGGTATGAGATAAGCACTATTATTTTGAACTCACATGCACTATTTACTGTATTTAGTCATAATAATCAACACTATTTCTTGTCTTGATCCAAAATAATAAACTAATGATTAAAATAATGAGAAAACACCCCTCTCCTTCACTATAAATACCACCCCTCACCACCTCTTCTCCTCACACCTTCTAAACTTTGATCCTTATCCAAATTCTACCCAATACTCTTCCCAAACCCCATTCACATGTCCAGGAGCTCTTTCTCTCATCAAAAGACCAAAACCTTTTCCCTAAGGATGTTCTAAAGTATGAGAAATTCAAGAGGTAAAACCCTCTTTCTTTTCTTTTACTTTCTTTTCAAGTTTTTTATTTTCTTAATATATACTCGCATACCCTCATACAAATGGAATTATAAATACAGTACCTTAAATATACTGTAATGTTGTTATTATAATGGAATAATCTATCATCAAACCCCTTCTCCCCTGCCTTTTATTCTAAAATGAAACGGTTGTCCATGAGGTGTTGATTTATCCCCTTCGTGGATGACAAGTTTTCATTTTCCTTCATATCCTTAAGATATGGTCTTAAACCCATTATAATGGTTGGAACATATTGTAAAATTTATGTTGTAACCCTTTTTATGTTCTGTAACTAACATATATACA
This sequence comes from Viscum album, assembly GCA_963277665.1. Taxonomy (NCBI): domain Eukaryota; kingdom Viridiplantae; phylum Streptophyta; class Magnoliopsida; order Santalales; family Viscaceae; genus Viscum; species Viscum album. Next base: position 1,824,466,996 of record OY728161.1, on the reverse strand, counting down.
TAATACTAAATGATAAAACAAAACAAGTTCGTTGTGAGTGAAAACCACCCAAAAATAATCCAAATGATTATCACTAACATCTTATCTAATGATTCATCCTCACTCAAAATAACCAAATGAACTATATGATCATTTAACCTTTTTTATTTTCATTAATAACTTATAACTTTAATTCTGCATTTCTATTTCCATTTTACATGAACTTCCATACTCTTATACAAGTGAAACGATCATGAAAACTAAGAAAAAGAGCACTCTCGATGTCACGACCCGTCCCTCGGGGCCCGTTCCGTGACAACCCCAAACCCGCCTTCCATAGGCTAGGGGCTGGCGACTAGCACTAAAGACGTATTCCCTAAAACTGGGAAGGCATTGCCTTTATAACCTGTAAGCACACGCAACCAAGCACACAACAAGATACGAACTCAAGTAAACTAAATAGTAAACAGAGTGAGTGTAGTAAGTAAAAGGGGTCAGAATACAAGCCCAACTAGAAAGTACAAGTACAAATGGAATACAATACAACTAAAGAAAGATAAATACAACTACTGAGTCCTCCTCCGAGGTTCCTACCTGAAGGGTAGGTACAGATCGCCTCCTCATCACTCCATGTCCACCCGTCTCCTCTACATACTGACACGCCGTATGGTCCACCTCCGAGCATCGTCCAGTCCTGGTACTCTCGCCTCGATCAGCGCTATCTGTTATCTTCACCAAACACAACGAGGCACGGAGGCCACGTGCGGTAAAGTGCCGGCGGCGGCGGCCACGGGGCGGCGTCATTGCCTTCGTCGTGGTTGATAGTTTTCCTCCTCCATAACGAAGAACATAAGAATTATCCCAATAAATTCGAAGAGTATGGGTCATGTTTGTTTGGCCCGCACTCCCCGCATTATAGTGGTAGCAAGCGGCTATAATACTTGAATCACAAGAATATCAAGAACAGGTAAGGGAAATAATTCAAAAACCCTCCCTAACTCATCTGATTTTTCGATGGAGGCTGCGAGGAAGGAGACGACATCATTGGGGATATATGGACGTCGGTGATATTGGCGTTCCCTCGATCGTCGTTTCGTTGACGTTGAAGACGTTCCTTGTCAACGATTGTCATGAGAAAGAAGTCAAAGTCGAAGTCGGTGTTCTTTGTTGGCGTTCTTTATTCACTACGGGAAATATAGATATTTGCGACGGGTCATTTGCGACGGGATCCCGTCGCAAATAGCCTTTTGCGACGGGGCCCCGTCGCAAATAGCCCGTTGCAGAAAACGCCGTCGCAACTAATTTTTTTTGCGACGGGCCCGTCGCAAATAGGTTTCTGATTTTTTTTTAAAAATCTTTTGCGACGGGCCCGTCGCAAAAAGTATTTGCGACGGGTAATATTCCTGTCGCAAATGGTTGCTTCGAAGCGGGTATTTGCGACGGGCCCGTCGTAAATAATAATAAAAAAATTAAAAAAAATTAAAAATTTATTTATTATTATATAAATCAATAAACCTATTTATATTGATATAAATATAATATTTATTTTTTAAATATGTTTTAGAATGGAAGAATGAAAATCAAATATGAATGTATAAGATGTTCAGTAAAAGAGGCTTATAAAATAAATTAAAAAATATTTTTAATTAGTAATTATGTAATTTTTATCAGTTAATAGTCATTTAATAACTCTTTGAATATAAAAAAAATAAAAAAATTAATGAAAGATGGAAAATAAGTTAAAAATGAAACCCAAACTTCAAACGGCCATAACTTTTGATCCGGGACTCCGTTTGAGCTCCACAGCATATCAAATCGAAGCCTGCGACGATCTCTATAGCGCTATGGACCGGTGGAACCCGTCCAATGTTGTTTCAAGGCCAAAAAAGGCCCAGAAGTGCTCCAAAACTGAGTTTTTAGTCGGGGTACCCCGATTTTTCACCGTTTAAACAACTATAACTTCTGCTCCCGATGTCCGATAAACCTCTACCATATATCATATCGAATATCATTTCATGTTCTTCGATTTGACTGATTGTGGAGCTGAAACAGACTTCTGGATTAGAAGTTATGGTCATTTAAACATTCAAATGTCTATAACATCCGATCTGGATGTCCGTTTGGCCTGTACCGCATATCATATCGAAGATTGTTTCATGTTCTTTGATTTGACTGGTTGTGGAGTTGTAACGGACTTACGGATTAGAAGTTATAGCCGTTTTAACATTCTCGGTGGATTTTCACCCCCTCATTCTTATGTATTCATTCATAACTATACATATATATATGTGTGTGTATGTGTGTGTGTGTGTATCTATTGTATATATGTATTTATTTATTTATTTATACATATACATAAAAACCCATATTTTATAAATTTATTTAAAACTAAGCTTATAAATATATATTAATTAATATATAAATAAATATACGAATAAAAACTTATAACTACATATATATATATATATAGAATAAATATATATTAATATACAAATAAATATATATATATATATTTATATAACCAAATATATTTATATTAGTATAAATATATATTAATATACGAATAAATATAACTATATACATATAGATAGATCATTAAATGTATAAAAAAATGAAATGGCTTAGTTGTAAAGGTTAATGCGCACATGGGGGAGGTTTATTCCTATTTATTATTAATTATTTCTAATTATTATTAATTACAACTAATTACCATTAAATATGAACAATTAATACTAATAATTTAAATTTATTAAATAACAAAACAATATAAACACAATTAAATTACAACTAATTAAAAATAAATAAAACTAATAAAAAATTTAAATTAAATATTAAATTAAAAAGAAAATAAATACCTTTAAAATTGATCTGAGGTTGATCTCCGATAATTGTTAAAGACATCAATATCAAATCTGGAAATAAAAATTAAACTTAAGAAACTGTGAACTCTAAAAATAGAGTTTTGAGAGAAGTTGAGAATGAATGGAAAAAAACGGGTGGGGGTATTTATAGGTTAGATTATTTGTGACGGGAGTATTTGCGACGGGTATCCCGTCGCAAACAGTATTATTTGCGACGGGACCCGTCGCAAATACTTGAGCCCGCATTTATCACGGTCAACGGTTAAATAGTTATTTGCGACGGGACCCGTCGCAAATATTAACCTGCCGACACACTATTTGCGACGGGGGGTATATTACCGTCGAAAATAGTTTTTACCGCCGCCGGGTATTTGCGACGGGGTATATTCCCGTCGCAAATAGTTTTTATCGCCGCCGGTTATTTGCGACGGGTGGTAACCACCCGTCGCAAATGACTTTCCTGCGGTTTGGCGCGCTTTGCGCGCCAAACCTTTTGCGACGGGTGAGATTTCCCCGTCGCAAATAAGTGGTTATTTGCGACGGGAAAATACCCCCGTCGCAAAAACCCCTTTTTCTCGTAGTGATTGGAGAGCTTTCTCCCAATTCTCCAAGTTTCTCCCTTTTTCCAAGAGTTTTCCCCCAATTCCACCAAAAATGAATTAGCCAACATTATAGAATATGTTGGAATAATTTCAAATTATAATAATTAATTAATTGAGTTGGTGTATTAATTAAAGGGGGGTGGCATAATTAATCAAGGGGAAGTTCAAGAGACTTCCCCTCATTTAAGTGGGAGGTTCAAAGGGGTTTAATCTTGGGTGGTCCCCACCACCATAACCTCTCATGGTACATTTTAGGTTCGGTGGTCCCCACCTCCATAACCTCAAGGGGAGGTTTAATTCTGGTGGTCCCCACCTCTCAACATCCACAATGAGTTTCAAAATAAAATAAAAATAAAATGTTACACCATTTTATTTTATTTTATTCTCTCTCGAAAAAGTAAAAAACATACTTCCACCCTCAACCTACTGCGGTCGAGGTGAAGGTCTCCTTAAGTGAATATCGGCGCTGTGAGTTCAACGGTGTCCTCGGATTTCAATTCTGAGTACCGGTTAAAAAGTTAGAATATCTCGCTCGCATGTTTACTAAATGTACCCAAAATAAAGTTCAAAAATTCATTCTGGGCACTTCGGGCCTCAGAATCACGTGTCGTCAATTTTCGCGGACTCGTAAAATTCCCATATATTAAAAAAACTTACATGGAATTTCTGTGTCTTTACACTCAAATGGTGAAATTAAACTCTATAACTCATAAAAAAGGTCATAAATGAACATAATAAAATTATAATAAATCAATTAAATGTATAAAAGGTTTTTTAATTATTAATTAATAAATCTAATTTGATTATTCAAGACATTAATATCAAGTACATAATTGTTTTGGACATAAGGTAAGGGATCCTTTCCGAACCTCCATATTTCTTTCGGGTTACATTTTATCTCTATTTAACTAATTTAAATCTTATTTATTTTTAAATAATTATTCTAAATTATGTTTATATTTTCTAAACTCATGTATCCAGATTATATCATCCTTCTTTTATAGGGTAATACATGTTTTAATAAGGTTCCCTTCTTAAATATTCCTTAAAAGAAAACCTGATTCAAGGGAACTTCCTGATTTCTTACCCATTTTCAAGTGCATGCCATAATCTATTTTAAGCCACCATTATTTTTTTAAAATCACTAATTTATCCTGAAAATATATCTTGGTTCATTTATATTTTTATACAAACAATTATTCCTTTTCCATTTTAAAGAATTTTTAATATTTTCCTTAAACTTCACTAAAATGTTTTATTTCTAAAGTTTATTAAACACTATTTTTACATGTATTCACTTCAGTTTGAAATCACTTATCATTATCTATGACTATTTTACCTTATGAATTCCCATGTATGTTTTAAATCCTTTCTTTCATGGACACCATTATGATATTCTCTTATGTTATGCCTTTTGACATGATTATAATGCCCAATTCTTACCATGGGTAAACCTTATGTTTATGTTTGATTTTGTATGTATGATTATTCATGTGGCACAAATATTCATGAACATGTTGTGATGGGTGTGCCCAGATAGTGCTTTAATGCATTGGTTAATGTTTAGTCTCATGAGATGTCATGTGCAACGGTCTTAGTGGTTAGCCTTGACTTATGCTCCATGTGCAACAGTCTTAGGGGTTAGCCTTGACTCATGCTCCATGTTCAATGAGCCTTGACTAATAATTAATTCATGTTGTGTGTTGTTTCCACATTTCTATGATACCATGTTTATATGATTCTATGTTATACATGTTATGAATCCTTATATTTATTCATGTTCCATGTGTTTTTATGTCATAATGTTATGCTTTCTAACCCATGTGTTATACTTTATTCATATGTTTATTCTCTTACTAAGATTTTTAGATCATCCCTTTTTTCATGTATTTTCCAGGGTATCCTATGAAAATTTAAGGGCTCAAATGAAGTTAAGATCTACTTATAAAGATTAAATAAAATATTTTTTATTTTGGTATCATGTTGTTTAATTATGTATCTAATCTTTCAAAGATGCTAGAATTTATGATCCTTGGTTTTTATTTTATGGTTAAGTATGCTAAAAACATGTAATAATATTTTTAAAATGATAGGGTCATTATAGTTGGTATCAAAGGCAAGGTCTAGTTATTTTTTGGTATTAGTAATAGAGAACTTTAGTAATAACCCTATGGATAATACTTAGAAAACATCCCTAAATTTTGGTTAGTATAGAGTAAGTGGTTTATCAAGAAAATGCATCCCTATTTGGATACTACAAGTGGATGTGGTTATAGAATAGATGTACCTAGGAGTAACAACTCTACCAAGGTGTTCTGAGCCTGACTCGGGGTAACCTGGTGTACGACAACGGGTCTTACTACGCACCTGGTTTGACACTCCCTAGGGATATTCTTTGGTAAATTCATAAGCTCATTACAAATAATTATTAAGAAAAAAATACCATAATAGTATTCCATGAAATAGATCTTGGATAACCTATATTGAAACCTAGGGGATCACAAGTTAGGATATACTTTTCCTTTACAAGTTTATCCTTTTATGTTTAAAGTTTCCTTTTTATGATTATTAGTTAAGTATTCAATCCCCCTAATTGTACTTTATTTTTCTTATTTAATGGTTGGTAACATAAGAACTCATGAAAACAATCAATGTGGTAGGTAATGTGATTATTTTCCTAATGATATGCCAAATATGATGGGAACGGGTGCTCAAAACCTCATGATGGTACTTACTCAACTGGAACAAGTTATGAAAAATAACTTGAATCATGTGGAACTCCATCCCTCTCCTAAGAGAGATAAAGTTGTGGTTGAATCCTTTATGCGGAAAAGGCCTCCCATGTATAGTGGATCTTATGATCCCCTCCTCACGGAACAGTGGATTAACTCCATTAAAAAGATATTATTTTTTTCCAGTGCTCAGAAGAAGAGAAAGTTGTGATGGTGGTCTATCATTTTGATGGGGAATCCAATCATTGGTGGACACTAATAAAAAATAAAAATTATAAGGATGGATTTGATTCCATGGAATGGGAAGATTTCAAGAAAATATTTTTCAATAAATATTTTCCCTAAACCCTCCATTAAAGATGGAAAGGTAATTACTTGGACTGAAGCAGAACAAAGATGATTCTATCAGGGCATGTGAGGAAAACTTCACAAGGATTGAAATATATGCCTCTGGATTTTTCATGAACATCAAAAAAAGGTGGATCACTTCTTTAAAGAACTAAATCTGAGTCTACGAAAAGTGTTGGTGATTTGATACTTTGATAGCTATAAATAGATTGTTCGTTGTGCCCTTAAGGTTGAAATGGAGATAAGATACTCTCAGTGGTCTCATGGGACTATTAAAAAAAGAGGAAAATGGAATTTATTATGGATGGATTCATAGATAAATCTCATAGTGGAAATAAAACCCAATATCCCATGTGTCAAAATTGTGGTAAGAACCATCCTAGGAATTGTCTAAAGGGAACTAGGAAATGCTTTAAATGTATAATAATGGGGCATCTATCTAATAACTATCGAAGGTATATGAAGATCCCTTCTAATATGGAAGAATAAGGGGAGGTTTAGATCAAAACTCAAACTATATTGTAGTGTTTCAACTGCAAGGAACATGGGCATTATGTGAATTGTTTCCCAAAGCCAAGGGTTGTTGGAGGAAATTAACAACAACAACCTTCAAGGCAGTAAAGAAGGGAATATTCTATCACTACTATGAAGGTGGAGCCTGAAAATGATGTGGTGATAGGTAAATTGGTTATTCATTCAATAATAGTGAACTTACTATTTGATTTTGGTTCTACACATTCTTTTATATCTTTCATGTTTAGTATAACTATTCAATCACCACCTCAAAATATGGAGGTTGAGATGTCTTTGAGAATAGAAAATGGATAAATTATTACATCCAAAGTTTATAACTCCTCCCCAATGAATGTTTGTAGACTAAACCTCCCATTAAATCTTTTCATACTCCATTTTGTAGAATTTGATGCTATTTTGGGCATGGATTGGCTATCTTTATAGAAATCCAACATCATCTGTCAGGAAAGGGAGACTACTCTTCACATTCCGAAGCATCATCCAATTCTATACAAGTGTAAGGAGGAGGATGAATATCCTTCAGAATAATTGGATCAATTATGTATATTAATTCCTTATGATCAATCATTTATAGCTCAAATGATTTAGATAAAGGAGATAATCATGCTCAAATACATGCCCACTATGAGGGATTACACTGATGTGTTCCTGAAAGAGTTGTTTAGTCTTCCTCCTGATTGATAGGTTGAGTTCTCAAATGAAATTATTCTTGGATCTCTGACTATATCAAATACACCTTATAGAATGGCCACTGTTGAGCTGGAATAACTAAAGAATAAGTTATAGGAAAACATGAACAAGGGTTTTATATGCCTGAGTGCTTCACTATGGGGTGCACCAGTCCTCTTTATCAAGAAGAATGATGGATCAATGCGCCTCTCCATTGATTATCATAAGCTCAATAAAATCATGATAAAGAAAAATTATCCCTCTACACAAATAGATGACTTGTTCGATTAGCTACACGAGGCTAGTTATTTCTCTAAGGTGAACCTTTGGTCAGGATATCACTAATTAAAGGTGATGATGGAAGATATTTCTAAGACTACCTTTCAAATGAGATATAGACACTATGTGTAAGATCCCAATCTTTTATGGAGTTATCTCAAGTGCAATTTCAGGTACTTTTTTATTTTAATTAAGTACCTTTGATGGGATTTATGGATTGGGGTGTGTTTGGGTGAAGTATAAGAAAATTTTATAGAAAATAGGTTGTGTACGATTGGAACATGGTTTGTACAAACCATGCGGCTGCCTAGAAGAAACTGTGCACTCTTTAGTATTTTGAGATAGTAGCTTCAGTATGGTTAAAGCATGGTTTGAGATTTCGTGTGAGGTAGCCACATGAAGTTCCCCCTTGAATCAGTGGCTAACACACAGTTAGCACATATTTTGTCTAACTGTGCGACTAAACCATGTGTGGGCCAACAGTGAGATCCTAAAATTGTGGATCTGACTCATTTTCAACTTTTAATGACCTTTTTCACCTCCTATGCATCCCTAACTTGAGATTTTAATTTCTTAAGGGTAAATAAAGGTTCTCCCATCATCCCATAAGGATTCCAAGTCCTTACAAACACCATTCTTCAAGATCAAAAGCCCGAATTGAATATCCTCTCTTTTCTCAGTAAGTGGATTTCATCTTGATGCTTCTCCCATTATTTCTTTTGTCTTTATTTGATCTTTTCATGGAAGATATCCTATGTTTACTTGGATATAAAACTATGTGGTGAGACCTAGATCTAGGATTGTGGATCTAGATTTATATTTATGATATCTTGATGTCTTTGATCTTGATTTCGGTTTAGGTATTTCGATCCGGAACTTATATCAACGTCGTTGTGCTACTCAGATTTTGGGAATTTTCATTGGGAAAACATATATCAACTAATTGAGGTAGGTGGTATAAATATAAATTCCATAGTAGTGGATTTGATATGTATATGAAAAATTTTATAATTTCTAGCATCCTTTAGTAATTGATTTTCTTGAATTGGGTTTATTAGATTGACCAATTGATTTGTAGAAACTTTGTTGAAATGGGTGATTAATTAGGGAATTTATCATGATACTAATGGGATTACTTATTAGATAATTAATTTGGGGAGATTGATTATAATATGAAAGGGTTGTAATCTATAAAATTAATTGGGGGATTAATTATGAGATATTAAAATGGCTAAGTTGAGATAATTAATTGTGAATTGATTATATTCCTTTGATAATATGATCTAGATAATTAATTATGGGATTAACTATGTAAAGATGAGATTAGAATGAGATAATTAATTTTTGGAGAATTAATTATGGAATATTAATTGTGATATTAATTAATTAATTTATGAATTGATTAATGGTTTGAAGCACTTAGTTAATTTTTGAGTTAACTAATGGAATGGATGTGTTTAACTAATTGTTAAATTAGTAATGGGATTGGGGTGGATAGTTAATTGGTAAATTAATTATGTGATAAATAATGGGAACATGGTCATTCTAAATTAAAAAGTACAAATAGTAACATAGTCATCATATTTATGAGTGAAGAGAATGGTAACATGGTCATTATAAATTGAGAAGTATACATGGTAACATGGTCATTATACTTATGAGTAAAGAGAATGGGAACATGATCATTCTATTGAGGAGTAAGAATGGTAACATAGTCATATTAATTAAATTTTTGATATTGGTAACTTTAGAAATGTGGATTGTAAATGTTAAATTAAAGAATGAAAATAATGGTACTCTGAGTTATGGTCTCACATGAGAATATTCGGACTCCAGAATGAGTTGAATCAGGTACTGAGATATCATAGCACCTTTGAATACTTTGAGCTTCGGCGAGAGGTAGGCGTTTAGATATGATATTACCTAGGGAATTCTTTGATCTCTGGTATGATATGGAATTAGTATTGAGGTACGGGTATCCTTGGTAACTTTATAGTTAATGTAGTTAGATAAGAATAAATAGTAATGTAATAACTGGTTATTTATGCACTGTACTTGTTTATTATAGAACAAAATACACTGTCTTTTTGACTGGAATTGTTTTAGACACCATTGGTGGTGGCCTACTGAGTTTTACTCACATCCTATTTGGGATTTCTGATCGGTACCTGAATAGATTATATTATTGTGGGACTAGATGAGAGAAAAGGCTCTGGGATAGATGGGTGATTGGGGATGGAGCTTGGATGAGGGGACCGAACATGGTTCAGAACCTGCTTGGGGAGTCGTAGTGTATTTATTTGTAGTTTTGTTATAGACACTTGACACTTATATTGACGTAGCATGTTTTCTATTTTAGTTGAGTATTGTATTTCCTATTTGGTTATCTTGTGACATGAGTATTATTCTGGTTATATATGCTTCCAAATTTGTTTGTTTGTTTCCTATAGTGTTTTACTTTGATAAATGAGGGTATAGTATCCCCATGACTGACTTACCAGACCCTCACTAATATTTGGAAGCCTCTAGCATATGGGGAGGCGTGCTTGAGGTCATGCGGTGAACCGTCTTGGGGTATCATCGCGTGGTACCCAGGTTGGGACATTACAAAGTGGTATTAGAGGTCAAGTTTTCTTTCTTCTTATTTTGTCTTACTATTTTGGGGAAGGTATATAGTAGAATAGGAAGAGTCAAGGCTCAGTAATGAGCTCGTGTATGGGAGTTTCAAACCCATGTATGAGGGAAAACCCAAGTACTCAGGATGGTATTGTTGTTATTGTTGTTTTTTGTTACAGTTGAATATTATTTCACCTTGGGTGACACACTTGTGGTGTGATGTGATTATTGTTTCTGAGAATTTTTTAGTATTGATTCATGAACCAGAATGGCATGAAATTTGATTTTTCATGAATCATTCTAGGAACTCAGGGTTATTGTGACATTCATCATTTTAGGCACACACAGGAAAACGGGTTATGGGTAAGTTGTTAAACATGAACTGTTTTCCATGTTTGTGAGATTAAAATGAAAAATGGTTCCTAACATGAATTGAAAAAGGTTTAAAATTATGTGAAATGATAATAATTAGGTTTCTAAATGAGAAACTTGATTATGATAGTGTGTTTACCCTTGTTAACCAAAACCTAGGAGTAGGATGTTTAAGGGTAGTGATAGCACCTCGGTTTTAACCACGTGGCGAGGTGGGGGAAAAGTATTTTTGTGATTATTCCTCTTATGTAAATGTTATAAGGTTGTGATATGAGACTTTAGACGTGTGTTTGTCATTGTAGAGAGTATGCCTCCACTATGCTTTTTTAGGGGACGGCCGAGGGACATTCCTAGGGTTGATTTTCTAATTATAGAACTTGAGGCGCCGATCATGATAGTTGAAGATGAAGGGGATAAGTTTTGAGATAACTTCACTCATTTCATGCAATTCATGAAAAGATACCCAGGGAAGGTTGTGAAAAGTATGTCTGAGTTGATAAGGGAGTTTCAGTTGCAGCACCCTTCAACTTTTACTGAAGAGGGTGGACCTAAGAGAGATGAATTCTAGTTTGAGTCCATATATACAATAATTGACCATTTGGAGACTCTGACTAAGAGGAGGTTCAATTTTTTTAATTACATTCTATAAGGATCAGCAAAGCATTGGTGGGACATTTAGGCATGAATTGGAAAGATTGAAGATATGTTGTGGAAGGACTTATTGGAGAGGTTCTTATAACACTTTTATCCAAATATGTTGAGATAAGATAAATCTATGAAGTTCATGCATCTGACATGAGGGAGCATGTTAGTGATGGACTATGATGGATTCTACACATATCTATAATGCTTTTCTCCAACATTAACAGGAGATGAGTCAATTATGGATAAATGTTTTCGGGGTGGACTTAAGTGTGAGATTAAGTCCCAGGTGAATATTTTCAGGATGAAAATTTTTATGGAAGTGGTGGATCAGGCTCTCATATTTGAAGGGAACCTAAGGGAGGATTCCAGTTCTAGATAAGTAGTAGTTACTAGATGATCAGTAAGTGAGACTTCTAAGAGAAAGAAGCATCGTTATGAAAACTTTATCCAAGTCGATGGGAAAAAAGTATGTAGACAAGAGGGTTGGTTGTAAATAACCTTACTGAGGTGATCTGTCGTTAGTTTGGTAGGTCGGGACACTATCATTGACACTATTCTAGACCACCAGTAGAGTGTCGACCTTACAGCAAGATGAGACATCTATAGAAGTTCTGCAAGTCGCAGTGACAAACGGGTACTAAAGGAGCAGCTGACCAAAGTCAGAGTGTGGGAAGAGGATATTCAACACCATATCAGGCCGGTAGTTGAAGTTTTCCTGGATAAAGCAATAGAGGTAGTGTATGTGGTGCTTTTGGGCATGAGTTTCTACATCAGCAGAGTGGTGCTACTTAGGGGAGTCAGAAAACATCATAGAGAAGAGGGTAGCATAGTTACATGTGGTACAACCTACACTTGTGGATAGCGAGGTTGGACCATAAATATTTAGAGGTACTATTCTAGTATCTTCTACTTTATCTAGTGCCTTATTTGATACTGGTGTCTCTCATTCCTTTATATCTACAAAAAAATTGATGGTTTGAGCCTGACGATGGAGTTTGTGAGTGGGGTAATGACTATTGATACACCGTTGGGAGTGCAGTCTAGAGATATTTGTCTATGAAAGGGATGTTCACTAGAGATCAATAAATATCATTTCCTATGAGATATTTATACTCTTGATATGACGATATTCGACTTAATTATGGGTATGGACTGGCTAGTCACCTACTGATCCCACATCAATTGTTACCATAGGAGAGTGACCTTTGTGTCTCCTAAGAGTGACCAGTAAATTCATCATAGAGAGTGGGATATTCAGGTGGGATAAGCAGGGCCAATTACTCAGCAACTGGGAGATCTCATAGCCCAATTCACTAGTCTTTTGTTCGATAACGGGGGTGTTAGGAAATATGTCCTTCCACCAATAGTGGAATTGTTTCAGGATGTATTTTCTGAAGACTTCTCAGGGCTACCACCTAAGAGAGATTTGGAATTCACTATTAATCTCATGTCAGGGGCTGAGATATTATCTATTCCACCATACATAATGGCACCGACTGAGCTTCAAGAGATTAAGACTCAGTTGGAGGAATTGTAGGATAAGGGATTTATCCATCAAAGTATTTTTCCTTGGGGATCACATATTTTTTTTCACAAAGAGGTCTGATGGGAGTTTACGCTTATGCGTAAATTACTGGAAGATGAACAAAATGAATTTGAAGAACTAATATCCTCTTCCATGTATCAATGATTTGTTTGACCAATTGAAGGGATATTGTGTGTTATTAAAGATCGATTTGCGATCATGGTATCATCAGTTTAGAGTATGAACTTCTGATATACTGAGGACTTCTTTCATAAGAAGGTATGGCATTTATGAGTTTGTTATAATGTCATTTGGGTTGACAAATGCACCAGTAGTGTTTATGGATTTGGTGAATAATATCTTTCATCTATATCTAGGTCAGTTCATGGTAGTGTTTATGGATTACATCTTGGTGTATTACAAGACTCATGATGATCATTCCCAATATCTTGACATCATATTGGGTACACTGAGAGAGTGTCAGTTATACACCAAACTATCTAAGTGTTAGTTTTGGACTAACCAGGTACACTTCTTGGGGCACATCATCTTAGAGGAAGGTGTGTTAGTAGAACCAAAGAAGGTTTAGGCAATGGTTTCATGGAAGCATCCCAAGAATGTTTTTGATATTCGAAGATTTCTGGGATTAGCTGGATATTACATGAGATTCATCCAAGACTTTTCCCATTTGGCAGCACCGCTTTCAGGATTGACTAAAAATAGAGAAAAGTTTGAATGGTCAAAGGCATGTGAGATATATTTTTAGGAGTTGAATAATCCCTTAACATTGGAACCAATTTTTATCCTACCTAAGTCAGGTGAGGAGTATATAGTTTATTGTGATGCTTCTATGATTGGACTTGGAGTTATGCTGATGCAGGGAGATCGAGTTGTGGCATATGGGTCTCAGTAGTTTAGGCCTCGTTAATATAATTACCCTATACATGACCTTGAGTTGGCAGCAGTAGTTTATCCTCTTAAGTGTGGGTGGCGCTATCTTTTTAGAGAAAATTTTATAGTCCATATAGATCATAAGAGCCTAAAGTATATATTTTCACAGCGTGATTTGAATTTTTGGCAGCGGAGATGGGTTGAATATATGCAGTATTTCCATTTTTAATTGGAATATATGCTTGGGAAGGGAAATAGTGTGGTTGATGCCTTGAGCAAGAAAACTCAGACTCGGATGGTTTAGGAGTCGAGTGTAGAGTGGAATATGATGACCTTGCTGGATGAAATTCATGTGGTGGTTCAGGAGAGATAGGAGTACATGACTCTAGTTTCAGTTTCAGTGGATTCTATGCTTTTGAGATGGATCAGGGATAGAAAATATGAGGATCCAGACTTCTTATCCTTGAGGGAAAGTTTTGAATGTGGGGAGACATCTTTAGACTGGTTGATAGATGTGGATGAGATTATTTATGTGAGGAATCAATTTGTTATGCCTAAGATCATGTGAGAGTATCTCATGCACAGATTTCATGCCTCGAAATTGGTGGTGCATCCAGGTGAAACCAAAATGTACCATGAAATAGGATGACAATTTTGGTGGCTAGGCATGAAAAAGGAGATAGCAGGGTTTGTGATAAAATGTTTCACTTGACAGCAGGTGAAGGCAGAGCATCAATGACCTGGTGGTTTGCTACAACTATTACCTATTCCGAAATGGAAGTGGGATGATGTGGCCATGGATTTTTTAGTGGTTCTCTCGAAGACAATTAATAAGAATGATGTTATTAGGGTCATTGTGGATTGATTAACAAAGGTATCACATTTCTTGATTTTAAGGGAAACCTTTACAGTAAAACAGTTGGGAGAACTTTATGTTAGGGAGATAGTATATCTGCATAGAGTTCCATGGAATATAGTTTCATATTGTAATTCATGCTTTACTTCACGCTTCTCGTAGGGATTTCAGAAAGCGCTTGGAATATAGATGTTATTGAGCATGGCTTTCCACCCATAGATAGATGGGCAGTCATAACATACTATACTGGTTCTTGAGGATATGCTACGAGCACGTGTGCTTAAATTCGGTGGATCTTGGGAAAATCTCTTAACTTTAGTGGAGTTCGTCTATAACAATAATTATCAGAAAACTATATAGATAGAACCATACGAGGCTCTTTATGGTAGGCCATATAGATCACCACTATGTTGCATGGAAGCAGGTGAGTTAGAGTTGTTGGGACTGAGTCTCGTGTAGGAGATGACAGAGCAGGTACAGTTAATTCAGAAACGTATGGATACAACTCAAAGTAGACATAAGTCATATGTTGAAAGATGGAGATAACCCCTAGGGTTTATAGAGGGTGATCGTGTATTCCTTTGGGTGTCACCTAGGTTAGGTCACCATAGAATATTGAGGTAGGTAAATTTGGCACCCAGGTTGGTTGGAGCCTTTGAGATAGTAGAGAGAATTGGGTCGGTGGCATACTGATTGGCTCTTCCACATAGATAAAGTGTTATGCATAATGTTTTCCATGTATCACAACTTTATAAGTATCACTAAAACCCTTATAATTTGATATATGTGGTTGAGGTTGACCTTGAGATAGATTCTTCCTTTGAGGAGCATCTGATACATGTGTTGGATCGCGGTGAGAAAGTGTTTTGGGGAAAGACCATGTCGATAGTTCATGTATTATAGAATCATGGATGTGTAAAAGAGGAAACATGGGAAAGATAAGTATATATGAGGTCTCAATGGTCCAATATTTTTTGCTTGAAATCTTAGAAAGGCATGGAGGTGCAGCTCGAGGACAATATGTTATAAGGTGGGGATATTGTAAGATCTTGATCTTTTCTAGAGTTATATCAGGTGTGATTTTAGGTAATTTTTGTTTTTAATTAAGTACCTTTGATGGGAGTTATGGATTGAGGTGAGTTTGGGTGAATTATAAGAAAATTTTGTAGAAAATAGGTATTGCATGATTGGCGCGTGATTTGTACAAACCATTCGACTGCCTAAGAGAAACGATGTGCTCTCTGGTATTTTGAGACAATAACTTCGGCATGGTTAAAGCGTGATTTGAGAGGTTTTGCGAGGTAGCTATGTGAAGTTCCCCCTTGAAGCAGTGGCTAATGCATGGTTAGCACATAGTTTGTTTAACCGTGCGACTAAACCGTGTGCGGGCTAACAGTAAGATCCTAAAATTGTGGATCTCACTCATTTTCAACTTTTAATGACCTATTTCACCTCTTATACAGACCTAACTTGGTATTTTACTTTCTTAATGGTAGATAAAGGTTATCCCATTGACCCATAGGTATTCCAAGGCCTTAAGAACACCATTATTTGAGATAAAAACCCCAAATTGAAGATCTTCTCTTCTCCCAATAAATAGATTTCATCCTGATGATTCTCCTGTTCTTTCTTCTATATTTCCTTAGTCTTTTAATGGAAGATATACTCTATTTCCTTGTATCTAAACCTATATGGTGATATCTAGATCCAGGATTGTGGATCTAGATCTATATTTATGAGTTCTTGATGTCTTTGATCTTAATTTTGGTTTAGGGATTTAGATCTGGAACTTATATCAACGTAGTTGTGCTGCTTGGATTTTGGGGATTTATATTGCTAAAAAATCCATCAATAAATTGAGGTAGGTGGTCTAAATCTAATTCCCATAGTTGTGGATTTTATATGTATATGCAAAATTATAGAATTTCTATCATCCTTTGGCAATTTATTTTCTCTAATTGGGTTTATTAGATTGACCAATTGATTTATTGAAGCTTTGTTGAAATATGTGATTAATTGAGGAATTCATCATGATACAAAGGGGTTGACCTATTAGATAATTAATTTGTGGAAAGTGATTATGAGAGGAAAGGGTTTTAATCTAGATAATTAATCATGGGATTAATTATGAGATATTGAAATGGCTAAGTTGATATAATTAATTATGGATTAATTATGTGCCTTTGATAATATGATCTAGATAATTAATTGTGGGATTAATTATAGAAAGTTGATATTAGAATGAGATAATTAATTTTAGAGAATTAACTATGGAATATGAATTGTTATATTGATTAATTAATTGATGAATTAATTAATGGATTTAAGCACTTGGTTAATTGTTGAGTTAACTAATGGAATGTATGTGTTTAACTAATTATTAAATTAGTAATGGGATTGGGGTGGATAATTAATTGGTAAATTAATTATTTTATAAAGAATTGAAACATGGTCATTCTAAATTGAAATTTACAAATGGTAACATGGTCATCATACTTATGAGTAAAGAGAATGGGAACATGGTCATTCTAAATTGAGAAGTATACATGGTAACATGGTCATTATACTTATGATTAAAGAGAATGGGAACATGGTCATTCTATTGATGAGTAATAATGGTAACATGGTCATCTTAATTATGTTTGTGATATTGGTAACTTTGAAAATGTGTCTTATAAATGTAAAATTAAAGAAAGGAAATAATGGTACTTTGATTTATGGCCTCACATGAGAATATTCAAACTCCGACATGAGTCGAATCAGGTAGTGAGATATCATAACACCTTTGAATACTTTGAGATTCGGTGATAGGTGGGTATTAAGATATTATATTACCTAGGGAATTCTTTGGGGTCCGATATGAGATGAAGTTAGTATTGAGATATGAGTATCCTTGGGAACCCTAGAGTTAATGTAGTTACATAAGAATAAATGATAATGTAATAACTGGTTATTTTTGCATTGTACTTATTTCTTATAGAACTTAATACACTATCTTTTGACTATAATTGTTTTAGACACCATTGGTGGTGGCCTACTGATTTTTACTCACACCCTATTCAGGTTGCCTGATCAGTACCTGAATAGATTATATTGTTGTAGGACTAGATAAGGGAAAAGGCCCTGGGATAGATGGATGGTTGGGGATAGATATTGGATGAGGGTACCAGACATGGTTCAGAACCCACTTGGGGAGTCTTGGTGTCATTATTTTTAGTTTCATTATAGAAACTTGACACTTATATTAACATAGAATGTTTTCCCTTTCAGTTGAGTATTTTATTTCCTATTTGGTTATCTTGTGACATGAGTATTGTTCTAGTTATATATGCTTCCACGTTTTTTTGTTTATTTACACTGGTGTTTTACTCTGATAAATGAGGGTATAGTCTCCCCATGACTAACTTACCAGACCCTCACTACTAATCGGCATCCTCTAGTGTATGGAAAGGCACGCTTGAGGTCTTGTGGAGAACTGGATTAGGGAATCGTCATGTGGTACCTAGGTCGGGATGTTATACTATGAGTTCATATTGATTCCCTTTGGACTCACTAATTCTCCAACAATTTTCATGGATTTAATTAATAGATTCTTTAGAAATTACCTTGACAAATTTGTGGTAGTCTTTATTGATGATATTCTAATATACCCCAAGAGCAAGGAGGATCATGAGGAACATTTGAATATTGTGTTGAAGAGTCTATGAAGGGAGAAACTTTATGAAAAGTATAGTAAATGTGAGTTATGAATGAAGGAAGTGAAGGTTCTGGGCATAGCGGAAGCGTGGTTGGGCTGGCACCCAACTTTGATTTTTACCATGATCAATGATTATTCCAGGATCAATAGGATAATGAATTTCAGTCTCCACGGAATAGAATCAAAGATTTAGATAAAGAATGAAGAGGCCCGAAACCTTTAGAGAGGATCTTGCACATCATGTTTATAATTAATTTAATTACTTTCATAAATAAAATAATACCTGGATATTTGGTATTTTCTTTGTTGATGATGTTGATCGTCCAGAATGACCCTTCTGTATTATCTTATTGCGCTTGTAAGGATCCATACTAGAATCCTTCTAGTGGTGATCCACATGTGCTCCGATGGCCTCCGATAGACACTGCTCATTCTCAGGGTGCTAGCGCGGTGAAGTGAGTGTATTGTGTCGGTCATTCTTGACCGCTTGTTCTTCATCCTTGAAAAACGTCTCTTGTTCTTGAGAGGGGAAGGAAGAGAATTCGAGAGAGAAATTGTTTAGCTCAACAATTCTCAATTCATCGAGTGTGCAGTTTGGTACATGGTACAATAGACATATGTGTCTATTTATTGACATGGGGATTTAGTTACAATATTTAATTGCATAACAGCAATTAAATACATTCATAACCTTAGAGAAAACCCATGATATTAATAATAATACCACGTCATTTTTTATGGTGCACCAACTTGGGAAAAACAGAATTATAAATAAAATTTCGCATCACAAAATAATAGCGGTGTTATTTTAATTTGTGCCAACTAGTTAAATAATTATTTATCGTCTTGTAAATAATTATTTTACTACCGGACCGGCCTTGGTTTTCTCGAACTACACTTTCATTTATTGAACACCTAAATAAATAAATAAATAAATAAATTATTCTCTTAAATAAATATTTTATTTAAAAAATAGTAAATAAATATTTATTAAATGTTCAATAAAATAAATAAATAAATTTTATCCACAATCTGGTGAATAAATATTTATTTAATTTATGAAATCATTTTAACTTTAATAAAATTATTCCATTGTCTTGAGAATAATATTTATTAATTAAATTCAAATTTAATTTAGCCGAGACCACCAAAAACACTTAGTGTGTGACCCTCTAGGATTCTTTCTTGTTGGAATTAGGTAGGCTTACCTAAAGTCCAAGAGTACTGTCTAGTAATGGTTCAAGGCACCCAATAAAAAGAACTTAAAGTCTCACCAAATACATCCACATACAAACACTCATTCTATAATATAATCCCTTTGTCGTAATATCTCATCAAGAAGGTTTCATGATAGTGTCATCAACTTTTATGCTTGATACGTCATTCTTTAACTACCTGAAATAAACTCATCATTACACCATGGCCATGGAATTTTGCGTGATGGTTATATTTCAATAAAAGGGACGAGATATCAACTTCCATAAATATAAGTGACAAATACTACCTCGACTTATCCATTAAAAACATGCCACTTGTGATGCACCCAGTGTATCCTACTTCCCGCCAACTGTCTGCATGACGGTTTTTGTCATTAAATCAAAGTGTACAAGTCGTGTAAAGTATTAATGATAATATTAAAGTCTAAGGATAATTACACATTCTCGTAGATATAAATATCAGATGACACCAAAACACGCAGAATTCCTACTAGTGGGTTTGTTCTCATAATCTTCTGCCTTGGAGATTACCAAGTGAAAACTTCATGAGAGGAATTCTCATATGCTTACAAGTACTCACACCTGACGGTTTTAATGATATGTGTCCCATAATAGTATTTAATCCAATATTAGAACTATATTTAAGAATATTGTTATAGAATTTCAAGGTTCTCATCATAGTGGGGAACTTCCATGACCTTGTCAATGCAACAAATACTATAGAACATTATTACATCATAGTCATGAAAAAAATGAACAATATGTAATAAGATGATTAATATTTAAATATATTAAATATCTATGTAATCAAATTAAAACCATTTACTTCTAGGACACTAACTCTTACAAACACCCACTTGGACTAGAGTCACCTGCCTATGACTTTCAGTCCGCTAGACCTCACATAGTGATCATGTTTCTGCTGAGTCAAGTATTTAGTCAAGGGGTCCTCCATGTTGTATTCTGTGGAAATACTACTCACTGCAACTTCACCTCTTTGAAAATAATCCCTCAAGAGATGATACTTATGAAGTATGTGCTTCATCCACTGATGTGACCTTGGCTCTTTTTCAAGATCCACCACTATAATATTATAAGAGTACAGTTTAATGGTATCTTTACTACTAGGTATCACATCCAGCTCATGGATGAAGCTTCGTATCCAAACTGCTTCTTTATCTGCCTCAGAAGCTGCGATATACTCGAACTCTACTGTAGAATCTGCGACCACACTCTATTTTGAGATCTTCCATCTCAATGCACCTCCATTCAAAGTGAATATGTATCCCATTTGAGACTCCATGTCATCTTGATCAGTCTGGAAACTAGCATTTGCATATCCTCTGATGACTAGTTCTTAATCCCCTCCATAAACCAGAAACATATCCTTAGTACACCTCAGATACTTTAGGATAGTCTTGACTATAATCCAATGGCGATCACCTAGGTCAACTTGATATCTTCCTACTGCACTCAATGCGTAGGCAACATCCATCCTAGTATAAAACATGTCATATATGATTGACCCAATTGCTAATGTATATAGAGTCTTTTCCATTATCTTTTTTTTTTCATGTGTCTGAGGACCTGTTTTTTTGGAAAGATGAATTCCATGTGATGCTAGCAACAATATCCTCTTGGATTGTTCCATATTGAATCTCTTCAGTATCTTACCAATGTATGTACTTTGACTTAGGCCCAATAATCTATTAGATCTATCACAATGGATCTTGATCCCAAGAATATATGTTGTCTCGCCCAAGTCCTTCATGGAGAAGCATTGATTCAACCATTCCTTAACAGACTATAGACTGGTATCTCGTTTCCAATAAGAAATATGTCCTCAACATATACTATTAGGAAAATGACTGCACACCCACTAAACCATTTGTAGACACAAGGCTCAAATTCGTTCTTGATAAAACCAAATTTCGTTATGGCTTTATCAAAACAAATGTTTCATGACCTGGATTCTTTCTTTAATCCATAAATGGGTTTCTGCAACTTTCATACCTTAATATAATCCTTTGGAGTCATAAACCCTTCAGGTTGTGTCATGTAGACATATTCCTGAAGGTTCCCATTAAGGCTGTTTTGAAATCCATTTTCCAAATCTCATAGTCATGGTAAGCGGTAATGGACAATAGAATTCTGATGGATTTCAGCATTGCAACTAGTGAAAAGGTTTCTTCATAGTTAAGGCCTTGAAGTTATTTGAACCCGTTTGCAACAATTCATGCCTTATAGGTACTTACTTGTCCTTACATTTCCAGTTTCTTCTTGAATACACATTTTAAACCAATAGGATTTACATCAATTGGAGGAGCTACAAAAATCTAGACTTGGTTTTGGTACATGGAATCCATTTCAGAATCCATGGATTCTCGACACTTGGCAACATCTGTGTCACTTACTGCTTCCTTATAGGTTAGAGGATCATTATTATCAACTAATAATGATTCACCATCCTTGGTAACTAGAAAACTATACCATTCTAGTTCTCTAACCTCTCTTGTAATCCTACGCAGCTCTTGAATCTTTGGAATAGTTCTTTCTTCCATAGGGCTTTGTGAAATTTGTTCTTGTACCAACTATTGTGTACCTTGAGCCTCAACTTCATATAAGTCTATCTCACTCCCACTATCTATTTTGGAGATGTGCTCCATATCAATAAATATAGTGTGTCTTTCCACTATAACCTTTTTGTATGAGGGGTTTTATAGGTATTATACCCTTGTTTCCTTAGGGTATCCTATAAAGGTGAACTTTTTGCCTCGGGGTACAAGTTTGCTACCTGAAGAGGTCTTAACAAACACTTCACTTCCCCACATATGTAAATTTGATAACATGGGTTTATTTCCACTCTAGAACTCATATGGAATACCATTTATTGATTTAGTTGGTACTTAGTTTAGTATGTGCATTGCTATTTGCAACGTATATCCCCAAAAGGATAATGGAAGGCTTACATAACTCATCGTTGATCTCGCCATGTCCAACAAGGTGTGGTTCCTCCTTTCGCTCACACCATTCCACTGAGGAGTGTATGGAGGAGTGAGTCGGGATAAGATATCAAACTCTCGTAAGTAATCAATGAAGTCTTGATTAAGATATTCTCCACCTTGGTCTGAGCGGAGTTTCTTAATCTCCTTACCAAGCTGGTTCTGAACTTCATTCTTATATTCTTTGAACTTATCAAAAAAATCCTACTTATACCTAATTAAGTAGATATATCCATATCTACTAAAACCATCAGTAAAAGTTATAAAGTATGAGTACCCTCCCCTTTCTTCAAATAGAAATGGTCCATACACATCGGTATGAACCAATTTAAGAAGTTATTTATCCCTTTCACCTTTCCCACTAAATGGGTATTTGGTCATTTTTCCTTGTAAACAAGCATGACATACACTAAGTGGTTTTAGTTTGAAAGAGTCTAAATATCCATCTTGATGTAACTTTGTCAAGTGTTTCTCGTTTACATGAACTAGTCAGTGATGCCAAAGTTAGGTGCGGTATGAGTCAGGTGAAGTATCTTTGTTATCGATTTCCATTACTTGATGTTTTTAATCCAACACATAAAGACCATTGTATAAATTTTCCCTACCAAAACAAATTTAGTATTTGTAAAAGAAGAAACATTCATTTCCAAACTTGAAAAAAAATCCATATGTATCTAATATGGATACAGAAATAATATTTTTAGTAACAGAAGACACATAATAACAACCCTTTAACACCAATATCATCCCAGTTGGCAACATGAGGTGGTAGTCCCCAACAGCTACAGCAGCAAGTCTGGCTTTGTTGGTTGCTTGTAGATCTACCTCCCCTCAGTCAATCTTCCTGAATCTACTTGGTTCTTGTATTTGGATACATATGTGAGCACCAAAAGCTGTATATAATACCCAATTTGTAGAAATAGATAGATTTCATTCGATAACAAATGAACTTGAAGCTTCCCCTTGCTTCTTAGGCCGAGTGCAGTTCTTCTCCTAATGGACCTTCTTTCCACATGTGAAACAAACAACCTCCCATTCCCCTGCCTCCCCTTTGATCTTACTTTTCTTGGAAGGCCATGAAGAAGATTTGGGATTAAATATCTTCATATTCCCTTTCCTCTTATTCACCATTAGGATAGAAGGATTTTCATGTTTCTTATATTTGTCCACTTGGAGAATGAGGATAAGAAGATTAGATATAGACTTCTTAATGTTGTTCATATTGAAATTGACAACAAAGTTATATAAGCTCTGAGGAAGTGATGCGAGAATGAGATCGATGCCTAGTTATTTGGGGAGTTTAAACCCTATAAGCTTCAGGAGATCAATGTAGCCAATGAGATTTACTACATGAGGCCCAGATGGGGTACCTTCTCCAAGATTACTCTGAAAGAGTGATTTAGAGATCTCAAACCTTTCCTATTTTTCTCTCTCTTGGTAAAGACCGTAGGGGTGCTCAAGCATGCTATAAGTATACATGTTTTCATGAAAATTCATGAGATCACTAGACATTGATGATAGCATTAAACATTGAATGTCAACCACGTCGTTCATATGTTTCTCTTAGACCGGGAAATCCTCATCACTCACCTCTTTGGCAGGAGGATCAGGTAATGTTGACTCCAGCACATAAGACTTTCATTCATGGCGTAGGATAACCCGAAGGCGTCTAAACTATTCCTAGAAGTTCAAGATGTTGTCTTTATCTAGAATTGATCGCAGGGATAGTGTGGTTGAAAAACTTTTCATTTTTATTCTAAAATTAAAAGAGAAGATCATTAGTACTTTCTTGATTATGTTTTATGAGAAATAATAAATTTTATTAAGTCTCCCGCTATTTTATCAAGTCCCAATTTCCCTCACCATTGAACTAGAAATGTATAGTTTCCATGACATTATAGTGGTAAGGATCCATATTCCCCTTTGCATAACCCCAACAAGGGTTGGTCAAGCTATTATAAGGTATTTAGGTAGGCGGGTCTTTTCCAACTGTGAGCTTGAAGCTCCTTGATCTGTTGAGTGGACTCCCCAATCCTGAAATCATGACTTTGGATTTCCTAAACTCTTGCCTCCAATATTACACCAAGTCTAGAAAGGGTTACTCCTCTTGATGTAATATGGTTAAGTCAACCCAAAACCTTTCATAAGGGATTCCCGTATAAAAGTAAGTATCCCAACAAGGGTTGGTCAAACACATAGTTTTATTGAGTTTTTCACTTAATCAAGTAACAGAAGGCTTCGTCTAACATAATAGTTTATTTGAGAAATTTTTTATCTTATACATGAATTTATTATTATCATTATCACATGCTTGTTAATATTAATAGGAACTTACTTAAGTGATTAACCATGTCTTGATAATATTTACACATAAGTCTGGTTTATTTTAGTTCCATCTTGCATGCTTGTTTAATTCATTAATTATGTGATTGTGACAACACATCCATAATGATAAACCATGAAACTGGCAGAAATAAAATATAGGGAATGATCATGAGATTTTCTAATGGTTAGTTTATATAGTGGTTGATACACTAACCCTATCCTAGGGGAGAAAAATCTTGAACCTTTTGGGTTCATGTTTATAGTTTTCCACCTGTCCACATTTGTATCTCCTAGGATTGGTTTCATCTCGGCTTCAGCTTGAACCACCTCCACTATCTTGGGAGTTTCATCCATTACATATTCCTTTTTTAACTCACATGTAGGTGATGGGTAAAAGGGGGTTTTACATAAAAGAAACCTTGGTCACACAGACCCTACATATTAATGAGGAGAAGGCCTGTAGGCCAACAAATTTAATTTAAATAAATAAATTACAAAAAAAATCCAGATAAAAAGGTATAGGTCTATCTCATGATCATCCATACATGCAATGATATTTACACATAAATAAAATTATCATTTGATTCTTTAATCATTATTGTTTAAGATAAATCATGCTCGAATCAATTAATTATCATCTTTAATTAATCAATCCTTTTATCTTAAACCCTTTTCTGAATTTCCTTGAGATTATCATCCATCATAATTTTAAACAAATAAATTCATTTAAAATTATCTTTGTACGTAAATTTTACCTTGGAGAAAACCCAGTGTATTCCTATTCATAACTACCTAATGAGTAGAAATGAATATTACACATATTTTAAATTAAACACATGTGTATAAAACACCTATCACATGTTGTGTCTCAGCTTTACGCCTGCACAATGGTACACGTATCAAGGGTTTGTATAATATAATAATAAATTTTAATAAATCTGTGTAATTTGGATGAGTACACGGCATGTATTTCTAACTACACAGCATGTACTATTTTTCATTGTCCATCTGAAGTACATGCCCGGGGAAACGGTATGTGAGTGTACTTAGGAAATCTTTGGAGTACATGGTATGTCCAGTGGGACACACTCCGTGTTGTTCCTCATTACATGGTCTCTAGATGGGCAAGTCGTGTATGTGGTACACAGTCCAACCCAAACCTGAAGGGACTACACATCGTGTCCAGTTGGCCACATGGCATGTAATCTGAAAACTTTGTGCCACCTGTTCCTGGTCAACACACTGAGTCATTAATATTTAGACAAACTCCAATGACATGACTTGGTTTGGTGGACCAGAACTAGTGCATTGAACTTTGGCTACATGGTGTGTACTTCTAAATACACATCGTGTGTTCTAGTGTTGTATGGTTAAGAACGATTGGCACCTCCAGATGAGATCCTCTGTTTTATTTTAATCAAAATTAAAAGAAAAGATCATTTCTATAAGGTGAATGAGAAACAAGAGAGGAGGAACAGATCTCAAGATTAAGATTTGTAGAACAATTAAGTTTAATTGAAACAACTAAATTATTAAATGCATAAATCATCAACGAAATATTTAAATAATTATAAACTATGATGTAACTCCTCTGATACCATTTGAAGGTTTCGGGCGCAGCGGAAGCGTGGTTGAGCCAGCACCCAACTTTGATTTTTACCATGATCAATGATTATTCCAGGATCAATATGAATATAAACTCTAGTATCCACAGAATAGAATCAAAGATTTAGATAAATAAGGAAGAGGCATTAAACCTTTAGATAGGATCTTGCACATCATGTTTATAATTAATTTAATTAATTTCATAAAGAAAATAATACCTGGATCTTTGGTATTTTCTTCGTTGATGATGTTGATCATCCGGAATGACCCTTCCAGATTATCTTGTTACACTTTCAAGGATCCAAACTATAATCCCTCTAGAGTTTATCCACATGTACTCTAATGGCCTTCGATCAACATTTCTCATTCTCCGGGTGCTAGCGCGGCGAAGCGAGTGTATTGTGTCGGTCGTTCTTGATCGCTTGTTCTTAGGCCTTGAAGAACGTCTCTCGTTCTTGAGATGGTAAGGAAGAGGATTTGAGATAGAAATTGTTTAGCTCAACAATTCTCAATTCACTGGGTGTGCGGTTCGGTACATGGCATAATAGACGTATGTGTCTATTTATTAACATGGGGCTTCAGTTACAATATTTAATTTCATAATAGAAATTAAATACATTCATAACCTTAGAGAAAATCCATGCTATTAATAATAATACTACATCATTACTTATGGTGCACCAACTTGCACAAAATGGAATTGTAAATAAAATTCTGCATTATAAAATAATAGCAACGTTATTTTATTTGTGCCAACTAGTTAGATAATTATTTATCATCTTACAAATAATTATTTTACTACCAGACCGGCCTTGGTCCTCTAAAACTCAACTTCCATTTATTGAACACCCAAATAAATAAATAAATAATTTATTCTCTTAAATAAATATTTTATTTACAAACTAGTAAATAAATATTTATTAAATTTTCAATAAAATAAATAAATAAATTTTTCCCACAATTCGGTGAATAAATATTTATTTATTTTATGTAATCATTTTAACTTGAATAAAATTATTTCATTGTATTGAGAATAATATTTATTAATTAAGTTCAAATATAATTTAACCGAGACCACCAGAAACACTTAGTGTGTGACCGAACCTCTAGGATTCTTTCTCGTTGGCATTAGGTGGGCTTGCCTAAAGTCCAAGAGTATTGTCTAGAAATGAGTCGAGGCACCCAAGAGAAAAAACTTAAAGTTGAAAAAATGACATCCACATATAAACACTCAATGTGTAATATAATCCCTTTGTCACAATATCTCATCAAGTAGGTTTCATGATAGTGTCATCAACTTTTATGCTTGATACATCATTCTTTGACTACCTAAAATAAACTTATCGTTGCACCATGGTCATGGAGTTTCGCGCGAAGGTTCTATTTCAATCAAAGGTATGGGATATCAACTTCCATAAATGGAAGGGACAAATCCTTCCTCGACTTATCCATTAATAACATGTCACTCGTGATGCACCCAACGTACCCTACTTCCCACCAACTGTCTGTGTGATGGTTTTCGTCAGTAAATCAAAGTGCACTAGTTGTGACACATATTAATGATAATATTAAAGTCTAAGGATCATTACACATGCTCGCAGATAGAAATATCCAATGACACTAAAACACGTGGAATTCCTACTGGTGGGTCTGTTCTCATAATCTTCTGTTTTGGAGATTACCAAGTGCAAACTTCATGAGAGGAAGTTTCATCTATTTACGAGTACTCGCACCCGAAGGTATGCATTCTATGTGTCCCATAATAGTATTTCATTCAACCATAGAACTATATTTAAGAATTTTTTTATAGAATTTAAAGGTTCTCATTATAGAGAGGAACTGTTATGACCTTATCAATGCAAAAAATACTCTAGGACATTATTACATCATAGTCATGCAGAACAATGAAAAATATGTAATAAGATGGTTAATATTTAAATAAATTAAATATAAATGTAATGAAAATACAACTAGTTGCTTCTAGGACACCAACTCTTATAGGAAGTGTCTTTTTTAGGGCATGTTATCACTAGAAAAGGGATGTTTGTGTACCCTTCCAAGACAAAGGCAATCGTAGAGTGGATCAAGACAACATCTGTAACGGAGATCCGTAGTTTCCTTAGCCTAACTGGGTATTACCTATAGTTTTTTAAGAACTTATCAAGAGTTTAAAACTCACTAACCAAGATAAATCGGAAGGGAGTAAAGTATGTATAGATGAATGAATGTGAATATTGCTTTAAAGAGTTAAAAAAGAGGCTTATCACTGCACCATTGCTCACACTACCGACAAGTGGGGAACTCTTTGTAGTATAAAGCGATACTTTAAAGAAGGATTTAGGTTGAGTACTGATGAAAAATGATAAATTGATAGCCTATGACTCAAGGTAGTTGAAAATCATAAAAAAATATCTCATGCATGATCTGGAGTTAGTAGCTGTGATCTTTGTGCTGAAAATCTTGTGGCATTATCTATATGGGGAGAAGTGTGAGATATATACTGATCACAAGAGTCTAAAATATATATTAACATGGAAGGATCTTAATATGAACCAGTGAAGATGGTTAGAGCTCATTAGGGATTATGACTGCTCAATCCTTAACTATCCTGGTAAGAAAAATAAGGTGGTAGGTGCTCTAAGTAGAAAGGATCTTGTGTCTTTATCAATGATGACAATTGATAAGGATAAAATATTCTTATATTTGTAAAGGATGGATATGGTAATAATTAATGAAGGAATATCATTAATCCTTTCTCAAATGATTGCTCAATCATCCCTTATGGAGAAAATAAAGGATGCTCAAAGGAATGATGTGGAAATCCATAATAAGGTGGAACCTATGAGAAAGGGTAAATCCTCGGAGTTTAAAATTGATGAGGAAGGATTTGTAAGATTTGGGTCATGAATATGTGTACCATATAATCCATAGATAAATAAGGATCTTCTAAATGATGCACATAGCTCAACCTTCTCTATTCACCTAGGGAGCACAAAGATGTATTGAGATCTCAGAGTGAACTATTGGTGGTATAATATGAAGAAGGAGATCGCTAAATATACATCAAAGTGTTTGGTATTTTATAAAGTGAAGGATGAAAGAAAAAATTCTAAGGGGATGATGCAACCACTACCCATACCAACATGAAAGTGGGAGAACATTACCATGGACTTTGTCACTGGACTTCCAAATACATTCAGAGGAAACAATGTTATATGGGTTATTGTGGATCATCTTACAAAGATAGATAACTTTATCACAATTTGAGAAGACTTCTCACTGGATCAAATTGCATGGATGTACATCAAAGAAGTGATAAGGATTCATGGGGTACCACTAACAATTGTATCCGATCAAGATCCAAGATTCACCTCTAAGTTCTGGAAAAGTCTTCAACATGCTCTAAGCACTGATTTGAACTTTAGTATGGATTATCATCCTCAAAATGATGGTCAAAATGGGTGAACTATTTATACACTGAAAGACATGTTGAGATCATGTTTTATAGACTTCAAAGGAGTATGGGACCAACATCTGTCACTCGTCAAATTCTCCTACAATAATATTTTCAACTCCAGTATCCAAATGGATCTATATGAAGCCCTTTATGGGAAAAGATGTAGAACATCAACATGCTGGGATGAAATAGGTGAATGTAAGATGCTAGGATCTGAAATAGTCGAAGAAATTGTGGAAAAGGTAAAAACCATTCAGTGGTACATCAAGGTAGCCCAAAGTAGAGAAAATAGTTATGCAGACAATCGTAGATGGGATCTTGAGTTTAATGTTAGAGACATGGTATTAATCCACAAATCTCTATGGAATAGGATCATGAGATTTGGGAAGAAAGGAAAGCTAAGTCTTAGGTACATTGTCCCCTTCGTGATCCTTGATCAAGTCAAAGTTGTGGCCTATTGACTAGCACTTACACCTATCATGTTTCAAGTACACAATGTATTTAATGTACCCTTCTTGAGGAATTACATACCAGATCCCTCACATGTAGTGAATTCAGAGGTGGTACAGTTAGAAAATGATCTCTCTTATGAGGAATAGCCAGTGAAGATCTTAGACCATAGAGATAAAGTTCTACGCAATAAGACTAGTCACCTGATAAAAGTACTATGGTAGAACCATAAGTATAAAGAGGCAACATGGGAACTAGTGGAAGAAATGGAGGATAAGTACCCTCACCTATTTTCCCCATAGTATGTAAAATGAAATTTCAAGGGCAAAATTTCATAAGGGGGAAGAATGTAACAACCCAAAATTTTATCAATGGAAATACCTTTCTTATAATTATTTCATATATTATAATAAAAAAATCACATTAAGAACACAATACATACATTATAAATGAATAGTTAATAAAATAAGAGGTATTTCTATGTGTTAAGGAACCTATACTGATTAAATAGTAACTTGACCTTAGGAATAGTAATACGACCCTTATGAATATTAAACTAGCCAAATGAATAGTAACCTCACCTATGAAAGTATAAATAAAATTTAGGAATCTTATAAATTAAAGTATGATATAATTGTATCATAGTATAAGTAAATAAATGTCTTAAAAAATTATTAATTAAGTGTTGGTGTTTTTGTAAGTTATAAATATTTAATTACAACTTTATAATTAATATAAGGATTTAAAAGAAAATGTATTTTCATAAAATTTATTCATAAATTAATATTTTTTTGTCTTATTATTTTAAGATAACTTTATGAGACCTCATTTAATTTTTCAAAGTGTTATAAAATTAGTTATAATTTTAAAATCTGTATTTTTTGAGTAAATGATGATTTTAATTAAAAATTAAATTTCTCATATTTAGAAAATTATTTTCATAAAATGGAGTTAATTTTTGAATTATATATGTTGAAAAATGGTTAGGGTAAATTTTTGATATTTTTATAAAATACTTGAATTTTTGGTGAATATTAAAATATGATAATTTATGATAAATGCTAAATACATGAATTTTTTATTCATTGTTGATGTAAGGATGAGGTAAACACCATGATTTTTAACTCAAATGCACTATTTACTGTATTTATTCATAATAATCAACACTATTACTTGTCTTGATCCAAAATAATAAATTAATGATAAAAATAATGAGAAAACACCCCTCTCCTCCACTATAAATGTCACCCCTCACCACATCTTCTCCTCATGCCTTACAAGATTTGAGACTTGTCCAAATTATGCCCAATACTCTTTCCAAACCCCTACCCCATTTTCAAGATCTCTTGGTCTCATCAAATAACCAAAACCTTTTCTCTAAGGAGGTTCTCAAGGAGGAGAAATTCAAGAGGTAAATTCCTCTTTCTTTTCATTTAATTTCTTTTCAAGTTCTTCTATTTTTTTAATCAATCCTCACCTCCCCTAATCCAAATGGAATTATAAATACAATACCTTATATATACTGTAATTTTTTTATACTGATAGAATAATCCATCATCAAACCCCTTCTCCCCTCCCTTTTATTCTAAAATGAAACTGTCGTCTGTGAGGTGTTGATTTATCACCTTCATAGATGATAAGTTTTCATTTTCCTTTATCTCATTAAAATATGGTCTTAAAACCATTATAATGGTTGAAATGGATTGTAAATTTTATTTTTTTAACCCTTTTTATGTTATGTAACTAACATATATACATAATATTAAATGATAAAACAAAATAAGTTTGTTGTGAGTGAAAACTGCCCAAAATAATCCAAATGATTATCACTAACATTTTATCTAAAAATTAATCATAACCCAAAATAACCAAATTAATTATATGATAATTTAACCTTATATAGGTTCATTAATAACTTATAACTTTAATTATTTATTTCTATTTCCATTTTACATGAACTTCCATACTCTTATACAAGCAAATCGATCATGAAAACTAAGAAAACAAGCACTCCCAAACGATAAAATTGAACACTATAACTCATCAAAAAGAAAATAAATGAACACAATAAAATTATACTAAATCAATTAAAAATATAAAAGGTTATGTAATTATTAATTAATTAATATAATTTGATTATTCAAGACATTAAGATCACATGCAGAACTGTTTCATACATAAGGTAAGGGATCCTTTCTGAACCTCCATATTTCCTTCAGGTAACATTTTCTCTCATTTACCCAATGTAAATATTCTTTATTTTTATTTAATTATTATAAATTATATTTATAAATTCTAAAATAATGTATCCAAATCATATAATCCTTCTTTTTTGGGGTAATACATGTTTTAATAAGGTTCCCTTCTCAAATATTCCCGAAAAGAAAACCTGATTCAAGGGAACTTCCCGGTTTCTTACCTGTTTTCAAGTGCACTCTATAATCTGTTTTAAGCCATCATTTTTTTAAAATCACTCATTTATCATTAAAATCTATCTTGGTTCATTTTTGGTTTTATACAAACAATTATGCCTTTTCTGTTTTAAAGAATCTTTAATATTTTCCTTAAACATAACTAAAATGTTTTATTTATAATGTTTCTTAAACACCATTTTTACATGTATTCACTTAATTTTGAAATAAATTATTATTATATATGAATATTTTCCATTATTAATGCCCATTTATAGTTTAAATCCTTTATTTTATGGGCTCTATTATGATATTCCCTTATGTTATTCCTTTTGACATGATTATGGTACCCAATTCTTACCATGGGTAACCCTTATGTTTATGTTTGATTAATTAAGTATTATTCTTCATGTGGAACACATATTAATGAACATGTTATGATGTGTGTGTCTAGATAGCGCTCTGATGCATTGGGTAATATTTAGTCTCTTTAGACGTCATGTGCAACAGTCTTGGTGGTTAGCCTTGACTCATACTCCATGTGCAACAGTCTTGGTGGTTAGCCTTGACTCATGCTCCATGTGAAATGATCCTTGACTCATGCTTAAGTCATATTTTATTTTTTTTACATTTATATGATACCATGTTTATATTATTCCATGTTATACATGTTATGCATCCTTATGTTTATTCATGTTCCAAGTTTTTTTATGTCATCGAGTAATGCTTTCTAACCCATGTGATATGCTTTATTCATATGTCTATTCCATTGCTATTATTTTTTAGATAATCCATTTTTTAATTTATTCCCCAGGGTATCCTATACAGATTTAAGGGCTCAAAGGAAATTGGGATCTCCTTATGAAGATTAAATAAAAGATGTTTTTTTTGGTTTCATGTTGTTTAATTATGTATCTAATCTTCCAAAGACGCTAGACTTTATGATCCTTGGTTTGTATTTAATGGTTAATTATACTTAAAATCGTGTAATAATATGTGTAAAAGGATAGGGTAACTATAGTCTAACCTCACATGGTTAGAAGTAACCATGCGGCCTGCCCCCCATAGTTTCTATTAACTATGCGATGATCCTTTTTCTCTCCAAAAGCTGGGTTCTGGGTTCCGAAGAAGCCTCAAACACTCCAATACCACCTTTGAACTCAAAGGTCATTAACATTAGTCTATAATTAAGCATTTAAACTGAAAATTTATGTAAAGTAAAATATTTTTTAACTTAAGAAAGAACTGGGTTCTTAAAAACTTTCCCCCTTAAATCAATTCATCCTCAAATTTCCCTATCAAGGGTGGTCAAGATTATATGAGAAAAAATTTGTCCACTAAGAATGTACATTATTCTCCTACTCTGAGGTCTCATCTTGTACCTAACCATGCTTTCATATCACCCATATTAGAGTAACTGACCGACCATAGATAAATTTCATGCTACGATCCACAATACAAATAAGATGCTCCTTAAAGGACACATCTACCTATAACTCAACCTCCTCAGTCTGAAAATCATAAGATAGGTATGAATGATAACAACATATCTAAGATCATTTAAGAATTCTTTCTTTGATTAATACCTATAAGGAAACTAAAAGCGATAGGTTACCAGCCTGACTCTCTCCAGATTCTCAAACGGCCCTACATATCTTGGTGAAAGCTTACCCTTTCTCCATATCCTCTATAGCATCTCGCCTTTTTATCACATAAACTTTCATTATATTTTACAAAACCTAGGATCTTTAAGGTTTAGTGTCTTGGAAACCATGAACTTAAAACATGAAAACTTAAAACATTCTTCTTAAACACTTGAAAGGATTATCCTCATATTCATCCTAGGTTCATTACTGCATCTCATAACCTGGGGACATACATCAAAAGAAAGGGTGAGCAGAAGGCCCAGTAATGGAAACAAGGGGAAACATTTAACATGTGATCTTGAGATACATCAACAATGTCATGAAAAAGAACTTTAAGGCATGAGAAAGAAATCATGAGGCATATCATAATAAAAATAATGTTTTTCATAACTTGAAGATGTGGCTACAACATTTAACAAATACAATCATTTCCGTTTCCCCAAGGTCCATCCCCAAGGTGACAATAAAAATTACCAAGGTTATTCACCAAGGTATCAGTCTAAATGGTCATCTCTAGAGATTAAGTCTTTACCCAATGCATTGGAGCGCTATCAGGGAGAACCCTTAAATTTGCCTTTATTATCATGTGATACACATATATCATCATCAATCATTTCATAAACAACCCATATAGCATAAAATAAATGGGTTTCATTTCATAATCATAATGTTTTAAAAACTGCTTTAAAGACATGATCTTTATGTCACTTTAAACCCATAGAAAGGGAAAACGGGTCTCATGGATGTAAATCCCAGAATTTAAAATAAAACATTTGGGTATATATGTGAATACCCATTTATAAGAAAGATCTTTGAGTATTCACTTAATAAAATAAATGAATTTGAGAATAAGAGAGAGACATTTTGAGATGGAAATTCTGCAGCATAACGGCTATGTTACGAGGTTTTAGAAAACATTGAAAAGATAGGGGACATGGGTCACCCACTCATAAATGATCAATAAAACAGTAGGGGAATAGAATATAAAGGATTTAAGAACATGGTAATGAAATTTTAAAGACATACCATATGAAATGAAGAACATGAAAGGAAGACAAAAATAAGATTTCTCTTATGAAAATTCGGCAGCCTAACGCGTCACGTAAACTTCAACAAAAATGAATTTACGAGATCAAATAGGGTCTCTCATCATATGAACATAAAAATTCAGTATGATAGATATAGAGATAATAATCCAACATAATAAAAAGGAACTTGAAAGACTTGACATGAAAGTAGAACTTTGAAAAATGAGAAAGGTGAAAGAATCCCTTAAAAATTCGGCAGCCTAACGGCGCCACATAAACTTCAACAAAAATGAATTGACGAGATCAAATAGGGTCTCTCATAATATTAACATAAAATATCAGTATGATAGATATATATATCATACCCCAACATAATAAAGAGTAACTTGAATGACTTGACATGAAAGTAGAACTTCAAAACGAGAAGGGTGAAAGAACCACTTAAAAATTCGGCAGCCTAACGGCGCCACTTAAAACTTCAAAATACTGAATTGATGATATCAAATGGGGTCTCTCATCATATGATCATAAAATATCAGTATGATAGATATATATATCATACCCCAACATAATAAAAACGAACTTGAAAGACTTTACATGAAAATAGATCTTGAAAAAAAGAGAAGGGAGAAAGAATCTGTTACAAAAAATTTCGGCAGCCTAACGGCGCCACTTAAACATTCATAAAACTAAATAATGAGAGTAATAGGGGATCTCTAATTATATGAACATGAAAAGGGAAGTAATAGGAATATAAAATAACATCCTCCAACCTAAGAACATGGAGCATAAAAGAAATGACTTAAAAGAGAGCATTTGAAAAGAAAGAGAGAGTTTGGATCCCTTACCTTAAAACGTAACTCTTAAAACTCAAAGGTTGGGACCTTGAGGGCTTGGGGGAACCTTGGGAGGACTCCTTGGGAGGTAATGAGACTAGAGCTTCGTTGGGGAAGAGTTGGGAGTCGAATGGATGAGAGGATGGCTTGGTATTTATAGGGAAAGTGAGGGGACAAGGCATTAATGGCCAAGGGACACCTCATTAGTGGTTTTGGCAGAACCATGGGCTTGCCCATGGTATTGGCCACTTGGGACACCTCATACCTTATCTTAATATTCATAAGTCGACCATATTGATTACATACTTAATACGTCATTTAATGATGTCATTAAACACCCGTAACTTAAAAACTGTATTTTCATTATTCATCCAAAATTCAACTTTCTCAGAAAAATCCCAAAATTTCACCTTAACCAAATATCGATGCTCTGATTTCAAAAATGAACTCAATTTTATAAAAATATTTTTCTAAATATTTTTAATTTAATTTTTAAATAAATACACTATTCACCAAAAATTCATTTTTTCAGAAAAATCCCCAAAAATTACCTTAACATAATATCGATGCTCTAAGTTCAAAAATGAAATCCATTTTATAAAAATAATTTTCTAAATATTTTTAATTTAATTTTTAATTAAAAAACACTATTCACTCGAAAAAACTAATACATGACTAATAATTTATGAAATTATTATTTAACCATTTTATTGAATCACATTACTTAATCAAGGTGCCTAGATTATATTAATGCTTAATTTAAGTGAGATTACTAATCCATTTGGTCACATTACTAATCCTAAGCATAAAATCACTATTCATAATTTACTATTCATAAAAAATCAAGTTGATCTTATTAGACTCTAAATTTCGTACTGAACATAATTGTAGAAGACCAGTTTTTGAAAATCATTACACATTTTTAATTATTTAAGGTTTACATAAACATTTTTAAAATATCATTTTTCTAAAATTCACCAAAAATATGCATACTATATTTATCCGGACATTTGAAAATTCATAAACTTCATCATAAGAAGAAATACCAATTTTTATTTAAAACAAAGGATTACACAAGGCAGTTATGGTCTCCTTACATAGCCCCTTATCACACCAGTATAGGACCTAAGTGTAAGGTGTGCTAAGGTGAGATAATCCGAGGGAGGATCGGCCAACATCGTACGAGTAGTAATTTCTATCAGTTTGAACTTCTCGCGAAGGCGATTCTGTTCTAACTTCACACGATGAAGTTCGGCTTGGGTTTGGTCCAGAGAAAATCCCAGTGGTGCTACCTCCTTCCCAAGTTCTGTTAAATGGGCTTCGATCGGTCCAAGACTACTGGGTGAGGCCATCGAATCTTCTTTCTATATTAATTAACCAAGATTACTTGAATTTAGATACAAAAGTCACAACATTCAGTTTTCAACGGTCATACTGACTAACGGTCATATAATAGTCAAAACTCAATAGTCTCATTTTAATTATACTCATGTTATCAAATGAAACAGTTTTATTGAGTATGAAAAATAAAATAACATGCAAAATTAGGAAACAAGATTTATTCAAAATTTCGGGTCGTTACAATCTTTCCCCCTTAAGAAATTGCGTCCTCGCAATTTTTAAAATTGGGTTTTGAAATTTCATTGAAAGTCCCACATCGGAAAAGGAGTCAGTAAAACTATTACTTTAAAATAAAGAAAGGAAAGTACAAAGGTCACCTAAGTTAACCCACACTAGGATTACATGTAGGAAAACATGGATATGGAAGAAAAAAAACAAAGGGTCATGTTCTGAGGGAGATTGATAGAAAACATGATGAAGAGAAAGTTAACCATGAGAAAATCACAAACTTATGATGTGTGTAATGTTGTACCTCTCGTACCCCTCAAGGTTTAATTTTCATGATCACAATCACTCTCTTATTTATCTAATATTGTTTTAAGTGTTTTTGGATGATAGGCTTAAATTCAGGGTGCCAAGGAATTGGGCCAAGAAGGCCAAGAAGGCAAAAAGCCAAAGTGGACTGAAATTCAGTCCACCGGCCAACCGGTGGCTTCACCACCGGCCAGCCGATGGACCCTGGGCAGAAGGGACACCCACTACCTTCCCACTGGCCAACCGGTGGCCTCAGCACCGGCCAGCCGGTGGAACTCAGACAGAAGGCTGAGCCACTGCCTCAGCACCGGCCAACCGGTGGCCTCAGCACTGGCCAACCGGTGGCCTCCTCACCGGCCAGCCGGTGGAGCCTGAGCCCAAAGGCCTCTCCATTTTGCACACACCGGCCAACCGATGGCTCTGTACCGGTCAGCCGGTGGAGCCAGTCAAACTAGCCGTTGGGCCTTTGACCAGGCTGGTCCACTTGCCTCCCAACGGCTCCGAAGCCTTTTCCAACGGCTCCGAAGACCTCCAAAGGCCATTTGAGGGTTCCCCCTCTATAAATAAAGGACTAGGAAGCCCCGGATCAATACCGGAACCATAACCAATCCACGGAAGCCCACGGGACACATTTCTCATCATTTGGCAAACCTCCGGTGGACTCCTTCAAGGAACCTCCAATTGCTCCAACTCACTTCCACATCCAAGGAGCACCACCAAAGAAGCTTGGGAGTGCTCTTCATCAACTCCTTCAATCCATTTGCGCCCAAGACTTCCCCATTACGGTTTTTCATTGCTTTATTTATTTTGAGCATCAAATTGGGTTTGTGCCTACAAACCCCATCTCTTTCTCTCATCCTCTCTTTTGGGTTTTCACACCACCTTCAAGGTGTGAAGAGGTTAGACAAGCCTTCCCTTTAAAAGGCTTGTGTCATAGGTGAGCTAGCCTTCACCTGTAAGAAGGCTAGTGGGTTCTTGCTCAACCATTGAAAGCAAGTGGGTTCTTGCATAACCATTTAAAAGCAAGCTGTAATAGGTTCTAGACTACCTGAAAAGTCTAGTGGGTTTTTTGCTAAAACCATTAAAAAGCAAGCGGTAGTAAATCTCTCAACGGTTGAGTTGGGAGCGGAGACGTAGGCTTGGGTTTAAGCCGAACTCCGTTATCAAGTTATGTGTTTTGCCTCTTTTATTTCCGCTGCACTTTCTCTTTGATTTTAAATTGTTAATCATTTTTTAAAAGGCAATTCACCCCCCCTCTTGCCATCACTCCTTTATTTCTCCGACCAACAATTGGTATCAGAGGGAAAATTTGAGTAATACCCTAACCGGTTTCAAATTCAAGATCCCTTGTGATGGCCTCAACCTCTTTCGCCCCCGAAGGCTATTCTTTGGGTCGTGCTCCATTTTTTGATGGAACCGACTACACCTATTGGAAAACCCACATGACCACTTTTCTTAGAAGTATAGGTTATCCCATTTATAAAATTGTCATGCATGGTTATTCTCTCTCCTCTCCCGATGAATCCAAATGGACCCAAGTTGATATTAAAAATTTCGATCTTGATGGCAAAGCCATGAACGCTCTTTATTGCGGCCTTGATCGTAATGAATTCAATCGAGTTTCCACATGCACCTCATCTCATGAAATCTGGAAACTTTTGGAGGGTACCCATGAGGGGACCAACAAAGTCAAGGATACTCGATTGGATATGTTCCGTCAAGATTTTGAAATTTTTTCAATGCATCCATCCGAATCTATTTCTGAAATGTTTACACGCTTCACTGACGTTTGCAATGGTAGAAAGTCTCTTGGTGATGATGTGTCTGCAGAAACGACGGTCAAGAAGATCCTTTGGATCCTACCAAGCACATGGGCACCGAAAGTCACGACAATTCAAGAAGCAAAGGACATCAAAAACATGCCGGTCGAAGAGCTCATCGGATCCCTAATGACCTATGAGATCACCATGAGGAGGCAAGCTGAAAAGGAAGGCAAACCGATCAAAGTTCCAAAGAACATAGCCTTCAAGGTTCAACAAGAAGAAAGCTCCTCCTCCTCATCGTCTTCCTCTTCAAGCGGCGATTCCGAAATGGAGAACCTTGCCCGCAAGATGCACAAATTCATGAAGAAGCACAAAAAGAAGAAATCCTGCAAGGCTCAAACCAACGAAAAATCTGAGCCCAAGGTAACATGTTACGGGTGCGGCGAGAAAGGCCATTACAAGCCCGATTGTCCACTCAACAAGAAAAAGGCCAAGCAAAAGGAAAAGAAGAAGGCATTCAAGGCCACATGGAGTGATAGCTCCACATCCTCCTCCTCCTCCTCAAGCAACAACGGTAACAAATGCCTCATGGAATTTCATGAGGTAACCTCTTCCGACTCCTCTTCCTCTAGTTCTTCAAATTCTTTCAATCACATGTCTTATGAGGATCTCCAATATACCAGAGATCAATTGGAGGAAGGTTTTCACGAACTTTCTTCCAAATTTGTCTCTTTAAAAAAGAATTTCAAAAAACTCTCTTCCGAAAAAGAACAACTTCTCAAAGAGAAGGAAGAGTTGACCCTCAAAATCCAAAACTTTCCTGATGTTGATTCCATGGAATCAACAATAAAAGATCTAAGGGAATCCCTAGCCAAGTTCACCCAAGGGGAACAAAATCTGACCAAACTACTTGGTTCCCAATGTATATC
Organism: Viscum album; assembly: GCA_963277665.1. Lineage (NCBI taxonomy): Eukaryota > Viridiplantae > Streptophyta > Magnoliopsida > Santalales > Viscaceae > Viscum > Viscum album. The sequence continues at coordinate 1,824,425,846 of OY728161.1, read as the reverse complement.
TAGAACCACCCATGGGCTTGGCTATTCCAAGCAAGCTTCCTCTTCCCATGCACCCACTATTTTTGTAAGGGGGAGCTCTCAATTTAAATTTTGTAATTATTGCAAAAAACCCGGGCACTTAATCTATGAGTGCAATTGCAAAAATGCCCGGTATGGAAGGCCCAAAACGATTTCTTTTAATGATGAATTTTTTAGGAGAAGACCCGCCACTAGACAAGTATGGATTGAAAAATCCCTTCTAGCGAGTCTCTTCGGGCCAAAATTTGTCTCGGTTCCAAAAACCTCTCCCCGGTGATTTTTTGTTTTTATTTAGGGGGAGTTAGGATCGTTTAAGCCCTTTTGATTTCAATTTCAAAATTTTCGATTCAAACTTTCAATTTCAACACTTGGTTTCAAATTTTTTAATTCTAAATTGTTATTCAATTTTTCACTCAAAACATTCAATTCAAACTGTTATTCAATTTTCGATTCAAAACTTTCAATTCAAACTGTTATTCAATTTTCGATTCAAAACTTTCAATTCAAATTGTTATTCAATTTTTCACTCAAAACTTTCAATTAAAATTTCAAAAATTTCAATTGTTTTAAAATCTCTATCTCGTTTTTCAACGTTTCCCTCAATCAAGTTTTATGCCCCGTGCTATTTTGATAATCACAAAGGGGGAGAAATTCTTGGTTGATTGGGGGAGAAATCTTTCTCTCATGCTTTGTTTTACTTTCCTTTATCCTTTAAAGCATGCCTTTCATTTCATTTTTACATTGCTTGATTTGGTGATTGTGATCATCAAAATAGGGGGAGATTGTTGTACCTCTCGTACCCCTCAAGGTTTAATTTTCATGATCACAATCACTCTCTTATTTATCTAATATTGTTTTAAGTGTTTTTGGATGATAGGCTTAAATTCAGGGTGCCAAGGAATTGGGCCAAGAAGGCCAAGAAGGCAAAAAGAGTGGACTGAAATTCAGTCCACCGGCCAACCGGTGGCTTCACCACCGGCCAGCCGATGGACCCTGGGCAGAAGGGACACCCACTGCCTTCCCACCGGCCAACCGGTGGCCTCAGCACCGGCCAGCCGGTGGAACCCAGACAGAAGGCTGATCCACTGCCTCAGCACCGGCCAACCGGTGGCCTCAGCACCGGCCAGCCGGTGACACCCAGCAGAATAGTGTTTGCTACTGCCTCAGCACCGGCCAACTGGTGGCCTCCTCACCGGCCAGCCGGTGGAGCCTGAGCCCGAAGGCCTCTCCATTTTGCACACACTGGCCAACCGGTGGCTCTGTACCGGTCAGCCGGTGGAGCCAGTCAAACTAGCTGTTGGGCCTTTGACCAGGCTGGTCCACTTGCCTCCCAACGGCTCCGAAGCCTTTTCCAACGGCTTCGAAGACCTCCAAAGGCCATTTGAGGGTTCCCCCTCTATAAATAAAGGACTAGGAAGCCCCGGATCAATACCGGAACCATAACCAAGCCACGGAAGCCCACGGGACACATTTCTCATCATTTGGCAAACCTCCAGCGGACTCCTTCAAGGAACCTCCAATTGCTCCAACTCACTTCCACATCCAAGGAGCACCACCAAAGAAGCTTGGGAGCGCTCTTCATCAACTCCTTCAATCCATTGGCGCCCAAGACTTCCCCATTACGGTTTTTCATTGCTTTATTTATTTTGAGCATCAAATTGGGTTTGTGCCTACAAACCCCATCTCTTTCTCTCATCCTCTCTTTTGGGTTTTCACACCACCTTCAAGGTGTGAAGAGGTTAGACAAGCCTTCCCTTTAAAAGTCTTGTGTCATAGGTGATCTAGCCTTCACCTGTAAGAAGGCTAATGGGTTCTTGCTCAACCATTGAAAGCAAGTGGGTTCTTGCATAACCATTTAAAAGCAAGCTGTAATAGGTTCTAGACTACCTGAAAAGTCTAGTGGGTTTCTTTCTAAAACCATTAAAAAGAAAGCGGTAGTAAATCTCTCAATGGTTGAGTTGGGAGTGGAGACGTAGGCTTGGGTTTAAGCTGAACTCCGTTATCAAGTTGTGTGTTTTGCCTCTTTTATTTCCGCTGCACTTTCTCTTTGATTTTAAATTGTTAATCATTTTTTAAAAGGCAATTCACCCCCCCCCCCTCTTGCCATCACTCCTTTATTTCTCCGCCCAACATGTAAATGGTCTTTGATTACCTAGTAGGAAACATAAACCAACAACATTTTTGTTTTACGTTCATTTTCATAATTTTGAGGAATTCATTTACTACATAGAACAGAAACATAAGGAAATATACCTACCTTCAAGTAGAGTTTCATCCTTTAATAAGTTTCTACCAAAAATAATATTTTCTCCAAACGATGAGCATTCAAAACTACTTGGTCTCATCAAAGCACAAGAACCATCTTATAGAGAATCACATAATCCACCAAAGATTAACTATCTATTTCTTCTATCTTTAAACATTATCCCAAAAACAGAAAGGGTAAGATAAAACAACTCTTCCAAAATAAAGAACCCCAGAGGAAGGGAAACTACTTTAAATCTTCAAAGTTCCACGGTACTACCCAAAGTTCATCATAGACTATTCCGTAAATAACTGTCCTTAAAAATCCTCAAAATAAACCAAACTAATATTGAAACCCAAATACAAGAAGGATTTGATAACATAGTCTTCCAAGGTAAACTTTATCATTCATCTCCAAACAACATCAACCACTCCTAACATATTATAACAAAAGTAACTAACCTAAACATATTTACCCCAAGATAGGTTAATCATTTCCCTAAGTAACCTAAATTACTATAAGTCCGCCTTAAATTCATCGATTATTCAAAATATAATTCAACCTTACTCATTGATGAAAATACTGTAGTAATCTATTTACCTCGATCATATAGTATCCTCAAAATAGTGAACGTCTTCCAAAATAATAATCATCTTTTAATCCCCTAATCATATCTGTCATATTAATACGGCAGTCATCGCATTTCCTATCACATTGGTTGTTGGGACATGTTCTTCCATGTCCCACCATTAACTAAGAAGAGAAAGTATAATTAGGGGCTTAAATACTTACTCAATAATCATGAAAAGGAACTTAAAGCATATAAGGATAACTTTTAGAAGAAAAGTATCCCCTAACTTGTGATCCCCTAGGTTTCAAACTAGGTTATCCATGATCATATATTCTTATGTGAATCTTTATTTTATTTTTTCTTTGTTCCTTTAATAATGGTTCATACTAAGCTTATGAATTTACCAAAGCATATCCCCCGGGAGTGTCGTAACCAAGAGTGTAGCAAGGCCTGTTGTCGTATACCAGTTCCCATTCGATTCTAGCTCAAAGCGGTGTTTTCAGGTTTTACCCCTATGTACATCTGTGTCAGAGCCACCTCTACCTGCTCGTATCCAGACAGGGTTGTATTTGCTTAGAAACCCCTTACTCAATACTCACCAAAATACCAGGAAGATTTCCTATATTTAAACTTTTCTATAGGGTTCTTCCTAGATTTTTCATATCCTAATTTCCACAAATAACTAAACCATCCTTTGATACCAACTATAGCATCCCGCCTTTTTATCACATAAACTTTCATTACATTTTACAAAACCGAGGATCTTTAAGGTTTAGTGTCTTGGAAACCAGGAACTTAAAACATGAAAACATAAAACATTCTTCTTAAACACTTGAAAGGATTATCCTCATTTTCATCCTAGGTTCATTACTGCATCTCATAAATTGGGGACATACATCAAAAGAAAGGGTGAGCAGAAGGCCCAGTAAGGGAAACAAGGGGAAACATTTAACATGTGATCTTGAGATATATCAACAATGTCATGAAAAAGAACTTTAAGGCATGAGAAAGAAATCATGAGGCATATCATAATAAAAATAACGTTTTTCATAACTTGAAGATGTGGCTACAACATTTAACAAATACAATCATTTCCATTTCACCAAGGTCCATTCCCAAGGTGTCAATAAAAATTACCAAGGTTATTCACCAAGGTATCAGTCTAAATGGTCATCTCTAGAGATTAAGTCTTTACCCAATGCATTGGAGCGCTATCAGGGCGCACCCTTAAATTTTCCTTTATTATCATGTGATACACATATATCATCATCAATAATTTCATAAACAACTCATATAGCATAAAATAAAAGGGTTTCATTTCATAATCATAATGTTTTAAAAACTGCTTTAAAGACATGATCTTTATGTCACTTTAAACCCACAAAAAGGGAAAGTTGGTCTCATGTATGTAAATCCCAGAATTTAAAATAGAACATTTGGGTATATATGTGAATACCCATTTATAATAAAGAGCTTTGAGTATTCACTTAATAAAATAAATGAATTTGAGAATAAGAGAGAGACATTTTGAGACGAAAATTCTGCAGCATAACGGCTATGTTACGAGGTTTTAGAAAACATTGAAAAGAGAGGGGACATGGGTCACCCACTCATAAATGATCAATAAAACAGTAGGGGAACAAAATATAAAGGATTTAAGAACATGGTAATGAAATTTGAAAGACATGCCATATGAAATGAAGAACATGAAAGGATGACAAAAATAAGATTTCTCTTATGAAAATTCGGCAGCCTAACAGCGTCACGTAAACTTCAACAAAAATGAATTCATGAGATCAAATAGGGTCTCTCATCATATGAACATAAAATTTCAGTATGATAGATATAGAGATAATAACCCAACATAATAAAAAGGAACTTGAAAGACTTGACATGAAAGTAGAACTTTGAAAAATGATAAAGGTGAAAGAATCCCTTAAAAATTCGGCAGCCTAACGGCGCCACATAAACTTCAACAAAAATGAATTGACGAGATCAAATAGGGTATCTCATCATATGAAAATAAAAGATAAGTATGATAGATATAGAGATAATACCCCAACATAATAAATAGGAACTTGAATGACTTGACATGAAAGTAGAACTTCAAAACGATAAGGGTGAAAGAACCACTTAAAAATTTGACAGCCTAACGGCACCACTTAAAACTTCAAAATACTGAATTGAAGAGATAAAATGGGGTCTCTCATCATATGATCATAAAATATCAGTATGATAGATATAGATATCATACCCCAACATAATAAAAAAGGAACTTGAAAGACTTTACATGAAAATAGATCTTGAAAAAAAGATATGGGAGAAAGAATCTGTTACAAAAAAATTCGGCAGCCTAACGGTGCCACTTAAACATTCATAAAACTAAATAATGAGAGTAAGAGGGGATCTATCATTATATTAACATTAAAAGGGCAGTAAGAGTAATATAAAATAACATCCTCCAACATAATAACATGGAGCATAAAAGAAATGACTTAAAAGAGAGCATTTGAAAAGAAAGAGAGAGTTTGGATCTCTTACCTTAAAACGTAACTCTTAAAACTCAAAGGTTGGGACCTTGAGGGCTTGGGGGCACCTTGGGAGGACTCCTTGTGAGTTAATGAGACTATAGCTTCGTTGGGGAAGAGTTGGGAGTCAAATGGATTAGAGGATGGATTGGTATTTATAGGGAAAGTGAGGGGACAAGGCATTAATGGCCAAGGGACACCTCATTGGTGGTTTTGGAAAAACCATGGGCTTGCCCATGGTATTTTCCCATGGTATTGGTCACTTGGGACACCTCATACCTTATCTTAATATTCATAAGTCGACCATATTGATTACATACTTAATACATCATTTAATGATGTCATTAAACACCCGTAACTTAAAAACTGTATTTTCACTATTCATCGAAAATTCAACTTTCTCAGAAAAATCCCAAAATTTCACCTTAACCAAATATCGATGCTCTGATTTCAAAAATGAACTCCATTTTATAAAAATAATTTTCTAAATATTTTTAATTTAATTTTTAAATAAATACACTATTCACTGAAAATTCATTTTTTTCAGAAAAAACCCCAAAAATTACCTTAACATAATATCGATGTTCTAAGTTCAAAAATGAAATCCATTTTATAAAAATAATTTTATAAATATTTATAATTTAATTTTTAATTAAAAAACACTATTCACTCGAAAAAACTAATATTTGAATAATGATTTATGAAACCGTTATTTAACCATTTTATTGAATCACATTACTTAATCAAGGTGCCTAGATTATATTAATGCTTAATTTATGTGAGATTACTAATCCATTTGGTCACATTACTAATCCTAAGCATAAAATCACTATTCATAATTTACTATTCATAAAAAATCAAGTTGATCTTATTAGACTCTAAATTTTGTACTGAACATAATTTTAGAAGACCATTTTTTGAAAATCATTACACATTTTTAATTATTTAAGGTTTACATAAACATTTTTAAAATATCCTTTTTCTAAAATTCACCAAAAATATGCATACTATATTTATCCGGACATTTGAAAATTCATAAACTTCATCATAAGAAGAAATCCCAATTTTTATTTAAAACAAAGGATTACACAAGGAAGTTATGGTCTCCTTACATAGCCCCTTATCACACCAGCATAAGACCTAAGTGTAAGGTGTGATAAGGTGATAGAATCCGAGGGAGGCTCGACCAACATTGTATGAGTAGTAATTTCTATCAGTTTGAACTTCTCACAAAGGCGATTCTGTTATAACTTCACACGATGAAGTTCGGCTTGGGTTTGGTCCAGAGCAAATCCCAGTGGTGCTACCTCCTTCTCAAGTTCTGTTAGATGGGATTCGATCGGTCCAAGACTACTGGGTGAGGCCATCGAATCTTCTTTCTATATTAATTAACCAAGATTACTTGAATTTAGTGACAAAAGTCACAACATTCAGTTTTCAACGGTCATACTGACTAACGGTCATATAATAGTCAAAACCCAACAGTCTCATTTTAATTATACTCATGTTATCAAATGAAACAGTTTTGTTGACTATGAAAAATAAAATAACACACAAAATTAGGAAACAAGATTTATTCAAAATTTTGGGTCGTTATATCCTCCTATGTCCCAACCTTGGTGAAACATGTAAAAATACTCAATATCTAACCTTAAACTCTAGAGGTCATCTAAAATGATTAGAGTAAGATTTCTATCGAGACTATATAGTAGTCATCCACTTTTGAATCAACTTAACATTCTTTGTAGTGTCCTGTACAAGATGAGGTCCATTCATAGCTACCTCTCCTACCTCTAACCTACACAGAGGTGATCGGAATGAACTACCATATAAATCATTATAAGGATACATATAAATAGTATCATAAAAACTATTTTTGTAGTCTTATTAAACTAGGGGTATATGCCTCTCCCAAGATCCCCCAAAATTCAGGATGCATGCCCACAACATGTCCTCAAGCACCTATATCATACGCTCTGACTAGCCATTGGTCTGAGGGTGGTATGTCATGATCAAAAGAGAATGTTTACCTAATTTCCTCTACAATACTTTCTAAAACCATGAGTTAAACCAAGAATCCCTATCTAAAATGATAGTGTGAGGGACCCCGTGAAGTCATACTATCTCACGGATATACTACCTCCCAAGCTCATCCACACTGAAGGTATCCTTGATAGGTAATAAATGATCAACCTTCATGAGAATGACAATAACAACCCAAATGACATCATTACCTCATGATGGCCTCGGTAACCCAGTCACGAAATCCATCGCAACATCATCCCATTTTCATTTGGGAATGTACATGTGATTTAAAAGTCTAGTTGGTTATTGGTGTCTCACATTCACATGCTGATAGGAGGAACATCTCATGAAGAAACTAGAAACATCACTTTTCATACTCGACCACCAGTATTGGAGATGTAAATATTGATACATCTTGGTGATGCCAAGATTCACTTCCCAAGCTGAAGCATGAAAATCTCACATCAGCTCCTCATACATGTCTGTGGAAACTCATATGTGACCATGTATATGAAGAATTTCATCCTCACCTATGGTCCAACTAGGAGGATGGTCCTCACCTACCACACTCTCCCATAGGACCCATGCCCTCTGAATATAATATTTGACTCGTACTCATTGTATCCAGAAGGGTAGAGGTAACAGCTGAGGATGAAATAAAAGTATACCCTTAACTATATTGCATCTTCAAGTACATCTCTAATAACAAATCCATAATATTCCACTCACTACGGGCTTATTGAACTACATGTATATGAGTCCTCATGCTCTATGCATTAGCCACTTCATTGACTTTACCAGGCGTATAGGCAAGCTTGAAGTCAAAATACTGTAGGTATTCATCTCACCTTTGTTGCCTCAAATTTATATCACACTTTGTAAATATGTACTTGAGGATTTTGTGGTCTGTGAACACCAAAAAAACTCTCCAAGTGATGTCTCTAACAGAACAACTCATGAACAACTATAGCTAACTCGAGATCATGCATTGGTTAATTCCTCTCGTGTTGCCTCATCTGCCAAGACCCATACACCATGACTCTATCCACCTTTATAACTACTTCTCCTAGCCTGATACCTGATGCATCATAGTAAATAGTGTAAATCCTTCCTAGATCAGGAAAAATCAGTATCGGCACTGAAGTCAATCTCCCATTCATCTCCAAAATGGTCGAATCGCATGCATCTGATGATACAAACTTCACAACCTTCTTATTCAATCCCATAAGAAGCATCGTTAGGCATGATAATTCCTATATGAAACACTTATAATATCTAGCTATCCCCAAGAAAATATTTATCTCAAAGACATTCTTGGGCTGCCCCTAGGAAACTATAGCTCTCACCTTCTCTATGTTAACTGATACTCCTATCTCTAAGATAATATGACCCAAGAAGTGAATATGATGCATCCAAAAGTTTCACTTTGTGAGATTAGCATATAATTGATGCTCACTTAGTGTATCCAATATGATATCAATATGTTTGGCATGGTAGTGTCGATTTTTAGAATACACCAAGATATTATCCACTAATACCGCAATAAATTAATCTAGATAAGGATGGAAAAATTAGTCCATCAATGCCATGAAAACTATTGACACATTCGTGATACCGAAGGTATAACCAAATACTCATATAGACTATACCTTCTATGAAAATTTGTGGGAGGTATGTCTGATGGTCTAACATTCACCTAATGATAACCAGATCTCAGATCATTTTTTGAGAAAAATTGAACTCCTTGGATCTAGTCGAAGAGATCATCTATCTACACTAAAGGATATCAGTTCTTAACTATCATCTGGATCAATTTTCGGTAATCCACACATATCATAAGGGTACCATCCACCTTTTATCAAAAGGACCAGTGAACCCCATGGAGAAGTGTTGGTTCAGATAAACCTCTATACCTCTAAATCCTCTATCTACCTCTTGAGATTATGCATATCAGTAGTAGTTATCCTATAAGTAGGAATGAATACTGATGGAGCACCTGGAACTAGCTCAATATAGAACTTTACTTCTCACACCAGAGGAAATCCTAGAAAGTCATTTGGGAAAATGTCATAGAAATGATCAACCACTAGTGGGAAATCTTCCTGATGTGTTCCCTAATTATCTAGATATAAACTTGCAATCTGTTCTATCATCCTAACTAGCCCAAGATGCTTGGTTCCATCTCATGTCAACTAGATATCTCATTCACCCTTTTAAATAAACTCTCCTCTCTCTGGTGATGTGAAGGTAAACCTTCAGTGATAGCAGTCAACAAAATCATGAAAGGTAACCAACCAGTTCATCCCAAGAATGATGTCAAAACCTATCATCTCAAGGAAAAAGTGGTCCCATATGAAGTGACACCCACCAATCTCAAGGGTTAACTCCCTGCACTAACATACATCATCTTTCCTGACCCCCAATGGAGTTTCAAGAATCATAGAGCCATCATAAGTTTAAACACTAAGCCTAGGTCACTCTACAAAGGACACAATTATAAAGGTATGAGAAGTGAATGTATCAAACAAAGTAGATATTAAAGTATAGTCTAATAGAATACACCTCTCACGGTAGAAGGCCTGGGATTCTGCTCCTCAGGTGTGGGTTGAACTGCTTATATCTGGCTCAATTTGTGACCCTATGATATAGCCTGGCTATACTGAGCAGATCTTCTCTAGTATCGCTGAAAATCTAGGGTCTGACTACCACAACCACAACCACCACCTCAACTCGATCGGTCAGATGTACTCTAGATCATTTCCTAATGATAATTTGATGACCCTCTCCTGTACATGGAGTCAGTGTATGCCCTCTCTCACTAGATACTAGAGGAAAAGTCCTATAAAAGTGTTATAGATGACTCATCTTGTCATAAAATCAGAACTCGAATGGGTCTCTCATACACTATATACTCATATATCTTGGTCTAACACACTAGTGGCACATCACTTTGATATCTTATTATGTGATTTATCTTCTAATATCACCATGTGGAATCTCTAGACGACGCTTCCTACTACTGGTTGATGTAGTACTAGATTGAGGTGTCGAACCACCCTGGCTCGCACCCCCAGCCTCTATCAGGTTATACTCTATGATAAGAACCTGATTCACTATTCCAAAACTGGTATTCAACTAAAAGACATTCACTTGTGATCATATTTCTTACCTTAGACCATCCTCAAACTGCCTAGCTTTAGATAACTCATCACCCATCAGAATAGATGAGAAGTTTTGGAGCTCTATAAAATGGACTGAATAATCCATAACTGATAATGTGCCATGCTCCAAGTACATAAACTCTCAGGCTCTATCATCACTTGACATCTCAAAATAGAATTAATCATTGAAGGCTGTATGAAAATCCCTCCAAGATATCTTTTTATGATGATCCATTTGAGTAATGAAATCCCACCATCTCTTGTCAAAATCACATATAATATAAGTAGTGAGATTAACCCTCCTCTTAGGAGGCATATCTATATGCTCGAAGGCATATAGTATGTACTTTATCCATGACTATATAGCATGTGGTCCACCATCCCCCTGAAAACATGGGAGGATGTTATTGCTATAACTCATGCATCAACTCTGCCATAGTCAGGGGAGGTCGTGATGCTCCTTGAACGGTCTTCGTGAATCCCATAAATCCTTCATAGAACTGTGCCTCATCACCTGTGTATGGTATAACTATCAGTTTCTCAGTTTTCACTACTAGAGGATCTACTATTATCCCATGGCCCACCACCTCTAGATTATGATCGCTTGTACCTTCTCGGCGCATGACTGGATGATGTTGTGATGGCATACCTCTACAGATGTCAAACGCACACCTCAGATTAAATATTCAACAACCTATAAAAGCACAGATATTTAAATATTATAGGTATAATCCTTCCTATATAAGAACACACCCCTCTTAATACTCCTTGATTCAAGTATAGTTGGTGTAAAGATCATATAAAAACAAGAGATATTTCCTACTTCACACAGCTAAGATCAGGTCTGGGTCAAGTTCTCTGCTATAAAAAATTTTAGTTTCCATTTTATTCTCATTTCATTTCCATTATATCACAAATCATTTTAAATGGTTTAATCAAATGGTTTTCTAAATTTTGATCCATAAGGGACCATACTCCTCATGAACCAAAATATGGTGTCCACCTAATCCATAACATAACACATTCTATTCCATGCGACTCTTGGTCCATGACTCGACATTCCATAATTGGATGTTTAGAGTGCCCATTATAGCCTAATCAGGAAAAAAATTCTTAGATTACGGCTAAAAATATAAGTACCAACCATGTTTCTAGAATACCTACACAAAATTCTATCACAAAAATAGGTATTTTTATCATGTAACATATCACAACAACATGAAATCAAGCAATACATCCTATATGAAATGGTATAATGCATGTCATGTGATTCTAAAAAGTTCCTAAAATGATGCATGAGATGGAATACCCTCATCTCATAGGTTTGAAACTAAATATAAACTGCAATTATATCAATAATAAAATCACAATTCAATTGCATCACCCAATGGTGGAATCAAATCAATTATAATAGCCAAAATCTAGAAAACAAATTTTTTTAATTCAAGGAAATTTAGCTTTTTCCTGCACTTGGGTTAGCTATACCCAAGCACAACTCATTACCAAATTCCAATTCCTTCCTATCCATTTCTATTTTCATAAATTAATCAAATATAAAAATAAAGCTCTAATACCACTTTGTAATGTCCCAGACCCTAATGTCATTAAAAGGTTCCCTAAGCTCGGTTAGCCACATGCCCCCAAGAGAATCTTCCCAAACACCAAAGGTTTCTAACTAGAAATGAGGGCCTAAGGTGTGTCTATGGGGAGACTATTCCCTCATCACCAGATTTTAGCACAATATATATACAATAATAGATAATTAGGGGAATCAATTAATCAATCATACAATAGACAACATCCAATACAGATATAAATAAACCATGCCAAAAGGAATCTCATATACAAAATGATGATGATACATGCCATGTTTTTAAAAATCATACAAAATAGGTACAAATCAGTACAATAAAACTCATGTATCAAACACCAAAAATACCAAAAAAATATCCTAGATAACATCATAAGCCTCAACTCAGTCATGTACTCCCCTGCTCCTAAGAAGAAATCAGAAACCTATAGCATGGAAATTTCCCTTATCCATACCTATATCCATAAAGCCTTTCTAAGTACCCAACAATGGCCCAAACAATTTGTGAGATAAAATCCTAGTAATAAACCACCCAAAGTTCAATTTCCATCCACTCAGTTAATATATAATAAAAACAATTTGCATGTAGTAATAGAATATGTAAGGGAGGTTTTGAATTAAACTACTCGTAAAGGTTCATGTTCCCATAGACACTCATCTTATGATACCTGCTTCGGTCTTATCTAGAAGTATATAAATAAATATTCAGTCATGTATCAATTTATAATCAATTTAATTTAATAATTCAGTCACATCTCATTAGAAGTCTCAGAACCTATCACGTGGCCTGGCTTCCCTCACAATGATGTGATCAATAAGTGTCTAATTGTTCCATCAATATGGTATAAGTCTCTAACTAAATCCAAGCTTGTGATTTGTATTTTTAGATGCATCATATAAATCATTCCATTATTTATTCAGTTAAGAACATGATCCCATCCTTGGAATTCTTCATTTGGAATCTAGGTATCGCTCCAAGTGTATCATAAACCAAACAACTTACATGCCCATCCTAGGCATTCATCATTGGAATCCTGGTATCACTCTAGGTGTGGTATAAAGTCATCACCCTGGATTTTGTCCTTGGCAGTCCACTGAGGGGGCACAAGTGTCACCCATGGAATATATGATCAACTACCCTATGATTCAGTCCTTGGAAATCCATAAGGAATCCAAGTATCACTTAGGTGTATAACAATAATCCCCCATGAGTTTGTCCTTGGAAATCCATATAAGGAGTCCAAGTGTCACTCAGGCATAAGAAAGGCAGTAGCTAAATGAGTTTGTCCATGGTGTTTGTATATGAACCCATGTTTCAACCAAGTCATATACATAATCATTCAAACAATATCATTTAACTATTTTAAGGTCATTACTAAGAACACTTCAATTAAATATCACCTAAATAGACACTTCTTAGAAATCACATGTCATGCATTATGAGGGGTTTAGGAATACCTAAAAATAGTAACATGATGTTACATTATATCATGAATTTATCTATTATCATGGTATTTAATGTTTTTAAGGTTATTATTTCATGGGTCTTATGATTCAAATATTTTTAAATTAATAATGGACTTTTTGTCTAAATAAATATTATTTGAAAGTTTTCCTTCAAACTATCATTCTATTCTATGTCTATATTTTTAAAATGAGTTTTTGAAATGTTTTATATGGATATAAAAGATTTATAAATTTAATTTTACTTTATTTCAAAAAAATCAAAAGGAATCTTTTTACATGTATTAAATGGATTGTTTTGACAAATGAAAAATGTAATGTTCTATTTTCGAAATATATGGAGACAATGACTTTTCATGCTATTGTGACTGTTATTTTATTTCTAGATTCCTTTTCAAGCTTACATGTTTTCTTAAATAAGAAACAATATTTCCATTTTTTGGTTATTTTGGCATTGAAAATGGTTTTTTTAAAAAGAAAATTGTATGTTGTATTGAAAATGGGCTTTTGAAAGAAAATGGTATTTTAATATCTGGAAGTGATTTGCATACGAGTTTAAAATAGTTTTACAAATGATAAAATGTTTTATTCATGTTGTGGTTCTTGGTCATTATATATGATGAGTGTTCCTAGATAGCACCGGGTGGTCCCATTATAGCTTAAACAATGGGTGCACCCAAATAGCGCTCAAATTCATTGGGTAATGATTACGTTCTCTGAAGAATTATATTGGAAGTTGGTTGTATGTTTGTTCCAATTTGTGAGGGTTCTATAAAGGTTCTATAAGGGTTCTATGAGATGATGTCCCAAGGTACCTACATGAATTTTCTATTATTTCTAATGAGTTTTCATATAAATCATTTGTTTTCAAAATTTAAAATAAATAATCTTTTCAAAGGAATGATAATTCCCATTTTAGGTAAAAAGTTCTGTTTTTTTTAAGGTTTTTCATGGGTTTTCATGTTTTTCACTTGACTAATAGTTTTATTTCTTTTTATTTCCCTTATTTATATTTTTTGTGATCATCCCATGTTTTAAAATGTTTTTTATAGGGTTTAAGAATGGGTAATAGAAATGAATAAGTCGAGTTGAAAATCATAGAGATTTTCCATGAAAAGAAATAATTCTTTATTTTAAAAGTTTTATATTATGGGAAAAATGGATACTAATCGGAAGTGTCCACTTTGTATTTTATAGTTTTTCTATGTATGAGTTATGGCCTAATTATTTAAAACTTTAAACCTAAAAAGATCCACAAATGTAAGAGAATGAATTCTTGACTTAAAACTCAAGATTATGTGGTATTTAAGGCCGAGTCCTTAAAGTTGGTATCAAAGGTTAGTTTACATAACTTTAGAGGTTAGGATAATGTTAATGGAATTCCCTTAAAATTTTCACCTTATGTTCAAGTTAAAATGAAATAGAATTTAAATATTTCCATGTTGCTTCATCTAAACTATGTCTATTTATAATGGTTTTACATAGAGTAAATACAAAACATGTAGTGGGAAGAAACCAAAAGAAAAATATCCTTCTAAATCAGCATCTAGAGATGGTTGGAATTAGGACAAAGTAGTTTGTTGTGGTGATGGATCAGTTGACACAAGCTATAAGCGGTGGTTGTATCCATTCCAGAGAGGAACCCGGTATACTATGAAGGAATATGTCTATAATGGAGCATTTCATGAGGAAAAATCTCCCATAATTTAGTGGATCATCTGACCATGTGGTAGCTGAAGGATGTATCAATGCTCTGGAGAAGATATTTGATGTCATGGGGTGTTTGAAACATCAAAAGGTAACTCTTTTCATTTATCATTTTGAAGATGAACCTGATTGATGGTAGTCTTTGGTTAAGAATACCAAATAGAAATATGATCTTTATTCCATGTAATGGGAAACATTTAAGGACCTTTTCCTTGAAAAATATTTCCCAAATATTGTTTAGATTTGGATGGAAAAACAATTCCTAGAATTGAGGAAAAAAGATGAAGATTGTGTAGCTGCATATGAATTAAAATTCACAAGATTGGATAGGTATGTGCTGAAGTTTATTTGAGACACTGATAATAAAGTTAATAAATTTTAATCAGGATTAATACCAAGTCTACAAAGATCTTTGTCCACATGATAATTTAAAAGCTATGAGAAAGTTATCCATTGTGCTGAAAAAGTTGAGATGGAGTTTTTTTACTCTTATATGCCTCATGGTGATGAAAGTAAGAAGTGGTCAAGATAGAAGGAGATGGAGAAACATAAAAAAAATCTGGAGGTAAGAAAATGAAGTTCCCATCTTGTGGTAAGTGTGGTAAAAAACACCCTAGAGAATGTTTTATGAAGTCAGGGAAATGTTACTAATATGGAAAGTTTGGTCATATATCCCATGATTACAAGGAAAAGAATCTTTAAGGATCAAAGAATGGGGTAACTAATAGTCATCCAATGGTAAGATGTTTTAGTTTCAATGAATTGGGTCATTATGATCATGTTTGTCTGAAGTTAGTTGGACGGGATGGAAATCATCATGATTGGAAACAAGAATGTGTATCAAAGTCATTTTCTACTACTATAGTTTATTTTGGGCCATTAAATGGAGTGGTTATGGGTATGCTACTTGTGTATTCGAATTATTCCAATACTCTATTTGACTCTAGATCTTTACATTCTTTCATTTCAGATAAATTTTCATGTAAATTGGGAATATCACCTAATGAAAGTAAGATATAACTTTTTGTTAAAACTTTGGGTGGAAGTATTAAAGCAACCAAGATTTATAGGAATCTTACTATTGTTATCAGTGGAAAGTTCTTTCCTACAAATCTTGTTATACTAGCTATAATAGATTTTGATATTATTTTGGTTATGGAATGGCATTCGGTTTATCATGCTAATATAGATTAAAGTGCCAAGAAATTTTTAGTCAATGATTTTTTGTCTTTGATAACATACCAAGAATCTAATAAATTGATTAGAGGTGACAGTGAAAATTACCTCATCATTGAAAAGAATGAAACTTTTCAAATTAGTGATGTGATAATAGTAAATAAATACATGGATATATTTTATGATGATTTTCTTAGTGTTATTCTTCATCAAGAGGTTGATTTTTCTATTGACTTGGAACTTGATGCTAAGCATATCTCTAAACCCTCTTATCGAAAGGCTCAAGTGAAACTTTTATAATTGAAAAATCAATTGCATAAGTTATTAGATAAAGTTTTCACTACAAGGGGGTTATAGGTGGTTATGCACAACCCCATCTAAATTCATTTCTATAATAATTAGTGGGGGTTATAAACAATCCCCTCTAATCATTGAATTTATAGGGGGTTCACAACCCCCTCTAAAATTTTTAGCATTGTTTTTTTATATGTGGTTGGATTTTAGAGGCGGTTGGGTCAAAATCTCCACTACTTTAATAATTAGTGGTGCTATATATTCAGTTAAAGTCACTATATATATATATTAAATTGGATATTAGAGGTGTTATATATATATATATGTATGTAGGTATGTATGTATGTGTTGGTCAGAGTAGATGAATAAAGAGGGGGGGAATTGAGAATCTATAAAAATTTCTGATAAAATTGGTTCTTTAAAATAACACCCCCTTATAAAAATAAAATCAAATTCAGTTTGTAGTGAATTTATATAAGTCCTGAAAGTTCAATTAGTTTCTCAGAATATTTATTAGTTCTCAGTTTTACCAATCAAAAGATTAGTCAAACTTTTGAAACTAAGCTACTGATTCAAAACAGATATAAACACTTGTTAAACTAACTATCAAAGTTCAGTTTATCTTAATGTGAAAAATACAAATCAGATTAAAACGCAAGATAAACAACACAATGGGTAAAACAAGAGGTTCAGTCTCAAGATGAGACTTATTCCTATCCACTTGGTGATCACCTGCCACCAAGCAATTTATATTAATAAACTTTTGATCCACACCCTGGATCGGGGTTCACAACAGCACACAGGGTTGTCTAGGTTACACTTGACCTCTACCACAGTTATTTGTGGGAAAACTATCAAACAGATCACACAGGATACACTAATACAAATACCTCTTTTATCAGCGCTAAAAATGGCCTTTAACAGCACTAGAAAAACATTGTTAAAGCTGGCGTAGATAAGGGGGGGTCCCCTTTATCAGTGCTTCGTTTTAGCGCTGATAAAAGTTAAAAAAATTAAAATTTTTTACAAAAAATCATGGCAATCTCAGGGGGGATTTTTACAGTGGTTGAGCCCCCCTTTTATCAGCACCTTCAGTGCCCAATTGCACCCCCTCCACCCTTTATCAGTGTTATACCCCACCTTTATCAGTTCTAGCCCCTTAAATTCACCCATGCGTGCGCGCCCCTACCTCCACCCGGATTTGATCTCGAGACCTCCCCCTGCACGCCTGAAGCCTTTGCCAATCCCCTATATTGATCTGTTCTCTTATTTATGATATATATATTTATTTATATATATATTTAGTTATATTTATTCGTATAGTAATATATATTTATATTAATATATATATAGTTATATTAATATATAGTTATATAGTTATATTAATATATATATAGTTATATTAATATATATAGTTATATTAATATATAGTTATATAAATATTCATATATTGGTATTTTAAATAAAATGGATATTAGTTATTATTTAGATAAATATAATATATTTTATATGTAAATATGTTTAATTATTTATTTAAAAAATTAAATTTTTAGGTGTGAATATATAAAAAATATGTATATATAGTTATATATTTGATTATAAATAGCAGTGCACTATAAAAAACGATAAAATTTCAAAGACATAATATCAATATGAATGTAATAACTTGGAATAAATTCAGTCCTCACCAAAAGGCAATAATTCCCCCTTAAATGAGGCTGAAAATCCACAAAATGTTAAAAAATCAGGGTACCCTGACTAAAAACTCAGTTTTGGAGGCCTTATGGGACTTTTTTGGCCTTAAAAAAACATTGACCGGGGTCCCCTAAGTCATAAGGGTGTAGATATCATCACAGGATTCGATTTGATATATGGTAGAGCTCAAACGGACACCTGGATCAAAATTTATGGCCGTTTAAAGTTCGAGTTGCGTTTTCTACATATTTTGGATCTTTTTTTAAATTTTTTTTATTTTTTTTAGTCTTTAAATTGATATTAAATGACTATTAATCCATAATAATTAGAAAATTATTATTTAAAAATATTTTTTTAATTTTTTTATAAGCCATTTTCACTAAATATCTTATATATTAAGTGTAACTGTATATTTATACTTATCTAAAATATATTTAAAATTATATTTAAAAAATATATATTATATTTATATCAATATAACTATATCTATATATTTAAATATTAATATATTTTTTTAATGAATTTTTTTTTGGAAGTAGACCCTTTATCAGCGCTTTTAAAAAAAGCACTGATAAAGACCCCCCTTTATTAGCACTACTAAAAAAGCGCTGATAAAGGGGTACCCTTTAACAGCGCTAAAAATAAGCATTGTTAAAGGGGTACCTTTATCATCGCTTTTTTTAGCGTTGATAAAGGTACCCACCTTTATCAGTACTTTTTCATTAGCGCTGATAAAAGGGTGGCGCTGGCCTTGCCCCGTTTTGTGGTAGTGATCTCTTCCACAGTTCTACGTGGGATACAAGAGTAGAAAGGGATTGAGTGTGAGGATATTTTAGTATCCTTCAATTAAGCTCAGAAGATAGTGTATGTGAAACAAACAAATTCACACACTGCTCGAAAAGTAAACACAATAACACAACAGAGTTATAAAAGGAAAAACAGAGTTTAGAAATATTTGTGTGTTGTGCAGTAAATCTCCGGAATCATTGGATGTAGATAAAATGATATTTGAGTCTTCTTCTGGAAGTTGGATTTAGAACAGAGTACCGTAGTCTCTATAATCTAGTTTCCAGGTGTGTAATGGTCCATCTCTTATTTTTTAGGAGGTTCAGTAAGCTTCAGCAGGTTTTTGCTTGTAAAGCTTCTTGTGAGCTCAAGCTTTGAGTTCCTCTCTTTGAAAAATCTTGCGTATTCTCACAGTCTGTCCTTTTTGTTTTAGCACTGTGTTTTCTGGGCGAGAGAGAGCACACTTTTAAGGTTGATCTTGTAATCCTTTTATACTTCATGGTCCACTAGGCAAGAAGATCTCCCCACATGCATATACCTCATATTGTCTACGAATAGTCCTACAAACAAAATTAAATAATGTAAGAAACATTAATTTGTCTAAATATGACCATTAAAAATAAATTTGAATTAATAAATTTGAAACAATTATTTATGACTATCGGTGAGTCATTTACATCGGTCTGTCATCTTCAGTTTTTTAATTTCGGTCTGTCATCTTCGGTCTGTCATCTTTGGTCTGTTAACTTCAGTTTGTCAATTTTAGTCTGTCATCTTCGATTTTTCAACTTCAGTGTGTCAAAAATCGGTGTGTCGAACATCGGTGTGTCGAACATCGGTGTGTCGAACATACTATCGGTGCTAGGGACTCTAAAAAGATTATGAAGAGTCTGTCTTATACTTAACATTACTAAACTAAGAGACATCCAAAAATACATGTAAAAAATACACTTGTAAACATATTTATTCATAAATATAGGTAATTGACTTATTTAAGTATATTGTTCTGTATGAAATAATTGATTTACTTAGAGAAAATAAATGGCATGAAAGAGTAGAATCTTTAGATTGACATTATTTGTGATTATGAAAACTACTATATCATAGAGGGTCCAACAATCTCCCCCATTTTGATAATAAAAAAATATGGAATACATGTAAATATAAGAAAGCTCCCCCATAAAGCTCCCCTGCAATAAATAAATTATGATGAGTATATGCCATGTGTACTATACCAGAAATTATCCTCCTTAGATTGATAATGTATGTCTCTTCTTTCTCCCCCTTTTGGGATTAGAAAAAAAAAGTATAAAGTAAGAGGAGAAATATTATAAAAAGAAAGACAGTATAAATATTTCCATTAAAAAGTAGAAGAGTACAGGCCAAACAAAAGAACAAATTCCTATCAAAGATATAATCCATCCCTAAGGGTTTGGCTTATGAGGAGCTTTGCCTTTATCTAAAGGATCCAAAGTAGGATGAGAAGGTTTGGGAGTGGTAGAGGGAAGAGGCGGTCTGAAGATAACACTAGGCAGGGCAACACTTGTAGGGACATTGGCTGCAAGACTAGGCCTTCTCTCTAACAACACATGACTGGGATATTTCTCTGTAATGACCGGTCAAATCTAGGAAAGAGCCTAAGAGATAGACATTGGAGCAGGAGGCCAAGAGGGAGTACCAATGGAAGCAGCAGGAGGAACCACAATTTCTTTATCTTGAACATGTAGATATGGATTAAGGATATTGATGAAATCATTAATGATTTCAACACCATATTGCATAGCTTTCTCGAAGTCATCCTTATTATCCATGAATTTATTCAGCAAAGGTATAAACTCCTTCAATTTAGTAACTTGTTTCTTGAATTATTCTGTGACTGGAGGTATTCTGAGATTTTTTGCTAAAAACTTGAATCTATTTATCAGATCATGTTTGGTATAAATCTTAGAAAAGTACTTATCCACTTTCTCTCAAATCTCTTTCTGAGCAGCAGAGGCTTTATTTGTGTGCTGCCTTACCATATTGTGCACAAGGTCTATATTTCAATGCACCTTTTCAAGAGTTTCTTTTTCTAAAACACTCTGAATAGTTTGGATTTCCTCTCTCATCACAGCCTTGAGAGACTCCAAATCAGTAACAGCACCTTTCCCACTCCTAGAACTAGAAGGTCCAGTAATCATTTTTTCATGCTCCTCTTTTAATTTCTTTAGATCTACACTTATTAGATGAGTCACCAAGTTCCTAAGAACTTCTAATACACCACTAAATGAGGTCTTGAAATCAGAGGTTAGAGAATTTAACTCATTGCTCATCTTCCTTACTTCTTCTCTCAGCAAGGTATTATTCCTAATAATGGTTTCTGTTGTGGTAATGAGATTTGGTTGAATCTCATGGATCATCATACTTGCAATATTTTTTGCATCTACATCTGAAATACCGATTGAAGTGGAGGCTTCACTTATGGATCCAACCGAGGCTTTCACTAACTCACATATATCATTTTTGAATTGCTCCAAATCAGCCTTAGTGACATAGTCACTAGGCACTGTATGTGCTACTGGCTCCACTGCTGGAGATGCAACTGGTGGAACAGGTTCTGCTCCAGCTTGAGCTAATGGATCAGGAGGAGGAGGCACCCTCTCTTTATCTAAGTCATATTCCAACCCAAAAAGAATGTATCCTGGATCATTATTCCACTCTCTAGTTCAGGTCCAGTCTCTTGGCTCAACAGTATCAATCCTGATTCTTCTTCCTTGAGGCCCAGGAACAACTTCAACTTCATCAGCTTCTTCATCCTGTTCTCTAGCCATAATAACATTTCTGGGAATAGGGACCAACTGAACTTCAAGTTCGGCATGTGCTCCAGCCACTTCAACTTCACCAGGCACTTCCTCAATTTGAGGCACTTGATCCTCAGTTTCTTCCTCATGGTCACCAGCTATAAGTTCATTCAATTCATAAATGATGTCTTGATTTTTATTATTAGGATAGGGTGATCTGTCCTCATGATCAGTATCTCTATGATCAACATCTTCATGTTCAGCAGGCTCAGCACCATTACCAGCTCCATGTATAGACTCCTAACTGGATCTGTCAACTACTTGTTGTCCCACTTTCAAAGAATCACTTACATGCTCATCATTTACTCCTCCTTCGTCATCATCATCATCATCATCATCATCATCATAAGAATCCTCGTCTAATTTACTTACATAACCTTTAACTCTAGTAATCTCGGTCTCTTCCTCATCCTCATCACCTAACAAAGTTTCTCTTGAGGGTAAGTCCAAAGGTGGACTAGTAGGTCCATAAGACATATCTTTGGGGCTTTCGGCAATATCAGTATCACTCCTATCATCAAAATGAGATCCTTCTTCCCTTGGCACTTCAGTCTCAGCTTCATCATCAGAATAAATAGGTTCTTCTCCTGGTTTGATACCTGGATCAACTTGATCCTTTGGTCTAGTAGGATGGTCAACTGTATTGAAATCCTCATACAGCCTTTCCTCATCACCTACCCAGCATTTATTCCATGGGTTCCAGAAGATCTTCATCCTTTTACAAATATCTTTTTGAAGACAGAAACCACTACATGCACTTATCACTTCATCTCCATCTTCCACACAACCTAAATTTTTTAACATGGTAGAGATCATCCTAGGATAGTACAAACATGTTGCCTTCTTGGATGGATTTATCAAATCAGAGACATGCACCATTAGATACCTACACAGGTTCACTTTTATCCCATGTTTCAACAGATAGATCAGGAATACATCCTAATACTTCACAGTAGATAAATCTCCCTTCCTTGGGAAAATTTGATGTTATATGAACTTGAAAATCAATCTTACCTCTCCTTCAAAATCGCTTGCAATAGTCCTCCTAGATTCTCCATTTCCAGTCATCTCCTTCAGAGCATCTTCATAAGAGAATAAATCAGAGGAAGGTAGAATATTACCTAGATAATCAACATAGACACCTTCATGAGGCATCTCCAAGCACTCAACCCATTTCTTAGACGAAAAATCTATTTCATTTCCCTTTACCACTGACTTCATCCTTACTGCCTCAGTTTCATCCAGAGATATCTTCAAATTTTGATAAAATTCATGTACTAGTTGGGGATAGTAAGGCCTTTCATTATTAGAGAACCATCTTATCAATCCTTGAGATTCCATCACTCTTAATAAAAACGACTTGCTTGATAGAAGCTACTCTACAGATACTTCCTTCTCAGCTGTAACCACTCGGCTTTCCAAGCTCGGTTTTGCAGTCCCATTGGACTCACCTTTCTAACACTTAGCATACAGAGATTTTCTTGACTCTTCCATAGTGCGCTTGGTCCTTTCCATTTTGAGGTTTTGGATTCCAACAGAGTCTATAGGTCGAGGGTCGAGAGATAGAGTGACAAAGGGTAGAAGTCTTTACGGCAGTGGGAAGGTGAAAGATTGGGATGGATCGAACATAATATATCATTTAGGGATTGTAAATAATAAAGCATAAAATTTAAATGTGACAAAAAGAATACCAAAACAGTGTCATTTTATTTAAAACATAAAAACTTACAAAAGTATCCTTAAATACATCAATGTTATTGAATCGGTTTTACAAGATCAGTTTCAGGGATCAGTTTCACAAGATCGGTTTCTCAATATCGGTTTCACAAGATCAGTTTCAAAGATTGGTTTTAGGAATAGGTTTTAGGGATCAGTTTCAGAAGATCAATTTCACAAGATCAGTTTCAAAGATCAGTTTCAAAGATCGATTTTAGAAGATTGGTTTCAAATATCAGTTTCAAAGATCAGTTTCAAAAGATCAGTTTCAAAGATCAGTTTCATGAGAACGGTTTGACAGGACTTTAGAGATTTATCATTCATAGTTAATGTCTGATGTAGTTCATTCTCTAAAAGTTTAAGGGTTTAGTGAATATATCAGCAGACTGATGCTCAGTCCTAATAAACTCAAGAGTTATATCACCTTTTTGATAATGATCTATCAAAAAGTGATGTATTACATCAATATGCTTTGTTCTAGAATGATAAACCAGATTCTTATAAATGTTAATAGCACTTGTGTTGTCATAGTTTATGGGGATATGTCTGAATTTAAATCCATAGTCTAATAAGGTGTGTTTCGTCCACAAAATTTGTGCACAACAACTACCAAGAGTAATGTATTCTGCTTTAGCAGTTGATAATGCAACTGAGTTTTTCTTTTTACTACACCATGATATTAGAGACTTTCCTAAAAAAGTGACATGTTTTAGAGGTACTCTTTCTATCTAATTTACATCCACCAAAGTCGACATCTAAATAGCTAACTAAATCAAAAGGTTGTCCTTTAGGATAGAACAATCCTAAATTAGTTGTATACTTGAGGCATTTGAAATTTATTTTAACACTATTTAAATGTGACTCTTTTGGGTTTTCTTAAAATCTCTCACACATACACACACTAAACATAATATCTGGCCTACTAGTAGTTAAGTACAGTAAACTCCCAATCATTCCTCTGTAAGCAGTTTGATCAACTGATTTTCCATTATCATCAAGATCCAACTTACATGTAGAACTCATGGGGGTTTCACTATTCTTAATGATATCAAAGCCATATCTTTTAAAAAGATCTTTTGTGTACTTAATTTGATTTAAAATAATACCTTCTTTATTTTGAAATATTTGAAATCCAAGAAAATATTTAATTTCGCCCATTATACTCATTTCAAACTCTCTTTTCGTTATTTTTGAAAAATCATTACATAAAGAATTTTTAGAAGATCCAAAGATAATATCATCTACATATATTTGGGCTATTAAAACTTCTTTTGAAATTATTTTTATAAATAAAGTAGGATCTATAATTCCTTTTATAAAACCTTTAGAAATAATAAAGTTACTCAACCTTTCATACCAAGCTCTTAGATCTTATTTCAAACCATATAAAGCTTTCGATAATTTGAACATATGATTTGGAAAATGTGGATTTGTAAAACTTGGGGGTTGTTCAACAAAAATATCCTCAACTATATAACCATTTAAGAATGCACTTTTGACATCCATTTGATAAAGTTTAAAATCCAATTGTGCTGCATATGCAAGTAAGATTCTAATTACCTCAAGTATAGCTACTGGTGAAAAGGTATCTTCATAATCAATTCCCTATTCTTGATTATATCCTTGTGCAACTAGTCTAGCTTTATTTATAACTATATTTCTATCTTCATCTACTTTATTTCTAAATACACATTTGGTTCCTATGGTCAAAGTATCCTTCGTTCTATCTACAAGTTTCCAAACTTTATTTATTTCACACTGATTAAGTTCTTTTTTCATGGCCATTACCCAAGATTCATCTATGATCGCATCATTGATATTTTTAGGTTCAAGCTTTGACAAGAAAGCTTGATGTTCAACCTGGTTTCTCAAGGAATATCTTGTTTGTGTTCCTCTATCTAAATATCCAACAACAACATCTAGGGGATGATTCTTAAGGGTCCTAGTTAGTCTAGAGAAGGTTGGACTTGATATTTCAGGTTGGTCAGGTTGATCTGGTTCACTATGATTAGGATCTGGAGAATTTCCAGAACTGGAAGTTTTCACAGATTCCTTCACATGACAATTTGAGTTTTTATCAATAATGTACAGATTGGACATATCCTCTTCAATATTTTCTAGTGAGGTCTTGGGACCATGTGGATCTGCTTCATCAAACTTGGTATGTACAGATTCCTCCACACATTTGGTTTTCTTATTAAAGACTCTATAAGCTTTGCTTGATGCAGAATATCCAAGAAATATCCCTTCATCACTTTTGGAGGCAAATTTATCTAAATTATCTTTAGTGTTCAGAATATAAACTTTACATCCAAACACTTTAAAATAACCTACTTTGGGTTTCCTATTATTCCACAACTCATAAGGAGTTTTCTTAAGTATGGGTCTGATTAAGACTATGTTTATTATGTAATAAGTCGTATTAATAGCTTCAGATCAGAAGTAAATAGGTAGGTCATATTCATTGAGAATAGTTCGGGAAATTTCCTATAAGGTTTTATTTCTTCTTTCTACCACACCATTATATTGAGGTGCCCTAGGAGAAGAGAAATTATGATTATAGCCATTTAGTGAGCAAAAGCTTCAAAATCTTGATTATCAAACTCATGACCATGATCACTTCTTAAGGATTTAATCTTAAGTCCACTAAGATTTTCTACAGTCCTAGCATACTTGGTAAAGTGTGAACAAGATTCACTTTTGTGAGCTAGGAAAAAGGTCCAGGTGTACTTAGAGAAATCATCTACAAGAACATAAACAAAGTGCTTCCCATTGAGACTCGAAACTCTAGATGGTCTAAACAAGTCCATGTGAACCAAATCAAGAGGTTGAGAAGTAGTTACTTATTTCTTTGGTTTGAAATAGATTTTATGTTGTTTTCCTTTTGACAAGGATTACATAATTTATTGTATGGAAACTCTAATTTGGGTAAGTCTCTAACTAAGCCTTTTCTAGTTAACTTCCTGAGAGAGTTTATGTTGAAATTTCCTAGTCATTTATGTAAGATCCAAGACTCTTTGTGAATGGAATTTAGAAAAGAGACATTCTGTGAGACTAGTGTGTCTAGATTTATAGCATATACATTATCATTTCTAAAAGTAGTAAATACTAAGTTATTCTTGGCATCAAAAACATGGAATGAATCATTTTTTAATTTAACATTAAATCCATCATCACACAATTGAGATATGTTGAGAAGGTTATACTTTAATCCATCTTCATACAGTACTTTAGAAATTGAAATAGAGTTAGGGTTACCAATCTGGCCTAGGTTGATGATTTTTCCTTTACCATTGTCAACAAATGTGACATGTCCTCCATCAATCTTGATAAGACTTTTAAAGCTTGAATAGTCCCCTGTCATATGCCTTGAACAGCCGCTGTCCAAGTACCATAGCTTTTTACAGGATCTCTTTAGGAAGTTTACCTACAAAGCAGTTTATCCAAGAAATGAATTTGGCACCCATATTTATCTGGGTCTATATACATTAGTGATATAAACTTTAGGAACCCACAACTGTCTTATGGGTCTCCTATATGCAGAATATAAAGTGTTTGAAAAGTAAAGTATGTTTGGTCCTAAATAATTAGATGCAGTAAAAGAATTCTTGGAACTGGAACTTGGTGTAAAATTCTGGTTTTTGAAAAAGGTAGAAGATTTTCCAGATCTGGTTACAAAATGCGATTTGGATAAATTATTTTGTCCTGGTTGATTTCCTATTCCAGAAGTATACATAGGAGCTATTTGTTTACCAAGAATTTGAGTATGAGTATTTTTCTCATTAGTGAAATTTTCCAAGTCTTTCTTCAATTTCTCATTAGACATTTTTAACTCATTTTTTTCCTTGAGCAGTTGAGCATTTTTCTCTTTTTCAGTTGTAAGTTCAGAGTTAACAGTCACAGTAAGAGCATGTTGTTTCTTCAAAGATTTATACTTATCTTTCAACTCATTACATGTTTCTTCTAGCATGTTGAAATATTTTAACAATTTATCATTTTTCATATTCTCATATTCACTTTCAGAATAATAAGAATTATGTACAGGAGAGTCTAAGGTTACCTCAATTGTGTTTTTCATAAAACGCATATTAGCCATATCATCTTTCTCATTTTGAGAAGAGACGGATTCACTTGAGCTATCCTCGGAGGCACTCTAGGTGGCCTTCATTGCTTTATTATACCTTTTATCCTTATTTTCATACTTTTTCCTGTATTTCATATTTGGACAGTCAGCCTTCACATGTCCTTTCCTTTTACATTCATAGAAAATTATCTCCTCTGGTTTATCATTTCTCTTCCAATCCTTTTTCCAATTTCCCTTGTTATCATATTTTCCTTTGTAATTGGGATTTTTTTTAAACTTCTTTTTCCTATAAAATTTCTTGAATCTTCTAGCCAACTAGGCCATTTCTTCATCACTGTCTATAGTTACTTCATCACTGCTTGAGCTTTCAATATCAGTATAAACTTTCTCCTTGTATTTACTTTTAGAAGTAGTTGTCTTGAAAGCTATATACTTTCGTTTTGGTTCATCCTCTTCTTGATTTACCTTCAATTACTCTTCATACATCATTAATTTTCCAATCAATTCCTTCACTTAAATCTTATCAATGTCGCATGATTCTCTAATAGACACAGACGTTCCACGTCATCTTTCTGTAAGCATCATAGAATCTTCATAATATACTCTTTAGCTATTACTTCTTTTCCTAAAGAAATCATGGTATCCACAGTTTCATTGAATCTGAGATACATATTAGAAATAGAACCATCAGGCTTCATTCTAAAGTTTTCATATTTAATAGTATAAGTATTTAATCTCATTTCTTTAACATTAGATGTTCCCTCATGAGAAATAGACAGAGTGTCCCAAATCTCATGTGTAGTTTTACAAGAAGAGATATGGTTAAACTCATCATCTCCTAGTGAATAGTACAGATCATTCATTACTTAACAATTATTGTTATAGGTGGGCTTGGTAGGTTCATCCCAAGTGATTCTAGTAGTTTCAAGAATTGTATATTTACTTTCAATAGTAGTCCAGATTTTAAATCACATGATTTCTAGATGTATTTTCATCTTAATCGTCCCCTGAGAATAATTAGTTCCATTAAAGAAAGGTTTTCTATTGGTAGTAGCCCCTTATAATCTATTTTCTATGATACAGATTGTAAAATAATTTCAAAGAGATAAAAATTTAGAAATAACAGAAATTTTGAGATCTTTGAAAAACAACTATAATAACAGTTGACAAGAGTTGAAAACTGACAATAACTTTTAAATCCTCTGATACCAAATGTTGGTCAGAGTAGATGACTCAAGAGAGGGGTGAATTGAGTATCTATAAAAATTTATGTTAAAATTTGTTCTTTAAAATAACATCCCCTTATAAAAATAAAATCAAAGTCAATTTGTAGTGAATTTATATAAGTCTTGAAAGTTCAATTATTTTTTTAGAAGATTGATTAGTTCTCAGTTTTACCAATAAAAATATTAGTAAAACTTATGAAACTAATTTACTGATTCAAAACAGATATAAACACTTACAAAAATAACTATTAAAGTTTATTTTATCTTAATGTAAAAAATACAAATCAGATTAAAATGCAATAAAAACAGCACAACGGGTAAAATGAGAGGTTCAGTCTCAAGCTGAGACTTAGTCCTCTCCACTTGGTGATCACCTGCCACCAAGCAGATTATATTAATAAAATTTTGATCCACACCCTAGATTGGGTTTCATAGTAGCACACAAGGTTTTCCAGGTTACACTTGACCACTACCACAATTATTCATGGGAAAACTATCAAACAGATCACATAGGATCTCTTCCACAGTTCTACGTGGGATACAAGAGTAGAAAGGGATTTAGTGTGAGGATATTTTAGTATCTTTCAGTTAATCTTAGGAGACAGTGTGTGTGAAACAAATAGATGCACATGCTGCTCGAAAATTAAACACAAGAACACAACAGAGTTATAAAAGGAAAAACAAAGTTTAGAAATATCTGTGTGTTGTTCAGTAAAGATTTGGACTCATTGGATGTAGAGAAAATGATATTTGAGTCTTCTTCTGAAATTTGGCTTCAGAACAGAGTATCGTAGCCTCTGTAATCTAATTTCTAAGTGTGTAAAGGTTCAACTCTTCTTTTTTAGGAGGTTCAACAAGCTTCAGTAGGTTGTTCCTTGTAAAGCTTCTTGTGAGCTCAAGCTTCAAGTTCCTCTCTTTGAAAAATCTTGTGTATTCGCACAGTCTGTCCTTTTTGTTTTAGCATTGTGTTTTCTGGGCGAGAGAGAGCACGCTTTAAGGTTGAGCTTATAATCCTTTTATACTTCATAGTCTATTAGGAAAGAAGATCTCCCCACATGCATATACCTTGTACTGTCTACAGATAGTCCTACAAACAACATTAAATAATGTCAGAAACATTAATTTTTCTAAATATGACCGTTAGAAATAAATTTGAATTAATAAATTCAAAATAGTTATTTATGACTATCAGTGAGCCATTTGCATCGATCTGTCATATTCGGTGTGTTAATATCGGTATGTCATCTTCGGTCTGTCATCTTCAGTCTGTCATCTTCGGTCTGTCATTTTCGGTTTTGGTCTGTCAACTTCAATTTGTCAACTTCAGTATGTCATCTTCAGTTTGTCAACTTCGGTTTGTCAACTTCAGTTTTTCATCTTCGGTGTGTCGAACATCGGTGTGTCGAACATACTATCAGTGTTAGGGACTCTAAAAAGCTTATGAAGATTATGTCTTATACGTAACATTACTAGACTAAGAGACGTCCAAAAATACATGTAAAAATACACTTGTAAACATATTGATTCATAAATATAGGTAATTGACTTATTTAAGTATATTGTTCTGTATGAAATAATTGATTTACTTAGAGAAATTAAATGGCATGAAAGAGTAGAATCTGTAGATTGACATTATTTGTGATTATAAAAACTACTATATCATAGAGGGTCCAATAGTATGTATTATATGGACTTTGTTTTTTTAAAATAGTGGGGGTTCACAACCCCATCTAATTTAAGTGATCAGAGGGGTTGTGAACCCTTGCTATTTTCTTAAAAAACCATAATATATATATAATAAAAACATTATATATAGATGTATTTTAATATATTATAACATATTATATAAATATATTAATATGAGTAATTTATATGATTGTATTTAATCGTACTTATATGTATACATAAATATAATGTATAATGTGCATATACATTAATATATATATATATATATATATTGTATGAAATTGTATTTCATATAATATTAATTATAATATAAAATCATAAATATATTACATAAATATATTATATAAATATATACATAAATATAATTTATTTAAAAAATCGTATAAAAACCTTTTTAGTTTTTATAATAATAATAATAATAGATTATAAAGATATATACTTACACACACATGCATATAATTAGAGGAGGTTTTGAACCCCCTCTAATTTAAGAAATTTAAGGTGGTTTATAACTACCGATTAGAAGGGGTTTTAACCCCCTCTAATATTTTTTATTCTTTTTAAAATATATCAAATTATAGAATGTGTGTGTATGTATCTTATAAAGATATTATATAAATGTATTTAAATAAATTATAAGCATATTATATAAATACATTAAATAAATAAATATATATATAAAAACATAAATGTAACTATATAAAAATAATTATATAAATATATATATTATATTATATTACATATATACTATGTATATGATATTATTAAATATATAAATACATTATATATATATAAATTTTTACAAATAAATAAATTTATATTAAAATACATATAAGAATCAGATTGATATATTAAATATACATGTGTATACATGATATAAATTTATAAATATATGTATAGATGTATAAATATTTGTAAAATTTTATCTATATATAAATATTATATTATATTATATGTATATATATAATATAAATATTATATATATATATATATATAATATATTTTATACATATAAATATATTTATAAAATGTATAATATATTATATTCATATAAATATGTAATATATATATATATTAATATTTTTTTAATTGTGTATATATAAATAATATATATATATATATATTCATAATATATTTGAGTAATATATAAATATATATACATGTAATATAAACGTGTATGCAAATAAGTATAAATAATTATAAATAAATATTTAAATACGCATTTGTGTTTGTGTATGTGTTTGATATAAATGTATTTATAAATACATACATACGTAATTTTATTTAAATATATGTAAATATATAATTTATAAAGGTATGCAGAAAATATATATATATATACATATATATATTTATATTTATATTTATATACATATATGTATTTAAATATATGCATTAATACAGATTTACACATACAGTTTATATAAATATAGATAAAGGTTATTTATTTAATTTATTTAAATATATTATACAAAAAATGTTTATTTTAATAAACTTATAAATATATATAAATACAATAATGTGCATTATATTATCAGAATTTGAAGTGGTGTAGTAGTTTAGATGGAGAGAGAGCATGAAGGCAGTAGGGGTTCAATCCCCGCCTAACTTATATTTTTGAAGGCTGGGAAGAATTTTTTGAATGGGGGGAGGTTGCAGGCCTCGCATGGGACATGACACGGGATGTTGGGCACATTTTCATGAGAATATGATGGGGGCACCTTGGAGGGTTGGGCATGGGAACAAGAGGGACCTGGAGGGTTGGTAGTGAGAGGCACAGGGTGGTACTGGATGCGGTATTGAAGGGGAAGGGTGGGGTGGGACTAAACACAGGGCATGAGGGATATGGTTGGATGGGTTTAAAAAAAGATAAACTTTACGGGTGGTTAAAAACGCCCCTAAAAACCTCAATTAGAGGCAATTGTAGTTATAACCACATATAATACACATGTTTTTGGTAAATTTAGGTCAACGTTAGAGGGGGTTAAACCCCTCTAATGTAACTGGCACTAAATTCACCATGACTTTACCATAGATTCCTCAAAACCACCTCTAACAATATTAGGCGGGCATATTAGCAGTGGTTCCTCATAACCACCGCTAATGTGTTTAGAATGGATTATAACCCCTTCTAAACTCAAAAATAACCCCCTCTAAAATGTTCATTTTTTATAGTATTTCATTCAATCTAGCACTTTTCCATGGTATTCTCCTATTTTTTTGTTAAAAATAAAGATGGTTCAATGATACTTTACATTGATTATAGAGCCTTGAATAACATCATTATTAAAAAAAGTGTTCTTTGTCTTGTATTGATGATTTTTTTGATCGGCTCTAGAGATCTCAGTATTTTTCAAAGGTTGACATAAGGTCGAGGTACCATCAGTTGAAAGTGAAAGAAGTAGATATTCTGAAGATTTTATTTTAGATTAGATATGGGCAATATGAGTTTGTAGTTATTCCATTTGGGTTGTTTAATGAACATTATATATTTATGGACCTTATGAATATAGTTTTTCATGAGTTCTTGGAAAAGTTTTTTGTTGTGTTTATTTATGGCATTTTGGTATATTCTAAAAGTCAATAGAAATATGAAAGAAAATTAAGAATTGTTTTTCAAACCTTAAAAGAAAATAAATTATATGGGAAATTTAGAAAGTATAAATTTTGGTTGCAATAAATTTCTTTCCTTGAGCATATTGTTTCTAAAGATTGCATAAATATTGACCCTGCTAAACAAAAGTTGTTGAAGAATGGGAAAGATCCAAAAATATCATAGAGTTTATTAGTTTTCTTGTATTAGTGGGTTACTATTGGAGGTTTTTTGAAAACTTTACTCGGTTTTATATCCCACTAACTAACTTAACTCAAAAACGAGTTAAATTCATATAGACAAAAGAATGAGATGATTATTATTTGGATTTAAAAAGAAGATTGGTGAATGATCTAGTTTTATCCCTACCTTTCAGAAATAGTGAAATTGTCATCAATAGTGATGATTCATTGAATTTACTTGGTTGTGTCCTAATATAGAATGATCAGGTAATTTCTTATGCTTAACATTATTTGAAACCTCGTGAGTTAAATTAACCTACACATGATTTGGAATTAATTTTTGTGTTCTTTGCTTTAAAATTTTGGAGGCATCATTTGTATAGAGTAAAGTGTGAAATATATACTGATCACAAAATTTTGAAGTATATATTCACCAAAAAAGAATTGAACATGAGACATAGAATATGGTTGGAACTGGTCAATGATTATTATTGCATGATTCATTACCATCCTAAAAATTCAAGTAAAGTGGTTGATGATTTGAGTTGGAAATTAATGCTACATTAAACATGTTATGTTTGGAACATTACCCTTTGGTTTATGATTTGATAAATTTTTTCCTAGAAGTTGTGAATACAGGGACATCCTTTGTTTTGTTCCAGGTTTAAGTACATTCGGATTTGTCATAAATAATTTATAAATCTCATAAGGAGGATTGATCTTTATAGGAAATGGTAGAATTTGTTAAGAAGTTTAAGTTTCATGATTTTAATATTGATTAAGAATGTGTTTTATGATTTGGAAAAAGGTTATGTGTTCCTTGTTATTCCCAATTTAAGAAAGATTTATTAAGTGAAGCTCATTGTTCTCCATTTTCTATTCATTTGAGTAGCACTAATATGTACAAAGGCCTTTGGGAGTATTATCGGTGGGATATAATGAAAAGATATATTATGGACTTCACCATAAAGTATTTGACTTGTCAGTAGGTTAAAGAAGAATGACAGTTACCAAAGGGAATGTTGCAACCTTTGTTCGTGCCAGAGTGGAAATGAGAAAATATATCAATGGATTTTGTGGTAGGATTTCCAAAGTCTTCTCAAGGTAATAATGTGATTTGGGTCATTATTGATCAATTAACTAAATCTTTATATTTCATTCCCATTTGAGATAAAATTTATTTAGATCATCTTTATTGATTGTATCTAAAGGAGATAGTTAGGTTACATGGAGTGTCTCTCTTCATTTTATCAAACCATGATCTCAGGTTCATATCTAAATTTTGGAAAGGAATTTATAAGTCATTGGATACTAAATTAGATTTCAGTACATCTTTTCATCCTCAATATGATGGACAATTTAAGTATAAAATTTATACCATGTGATATATACTTCATTCTTATTCAATAGATTATTAGGGAAATTGGGATCAATATCTTTCTTTGGTTGAGTTTTCTTATAACAACAGTTTTCATTCCAATATATAGATGGCACCATTTGAGGCAATATATGGAAAGTAGTTTCAGACACCATATTTTTGGGATGATTTAGGAGAAAGTAAGTTGATGGAACCAAAGTTTTTAGAGGAAATTACAGATAAGGTGCGATTAATTCATAAATATATGAGGATAGCTCAGAGTAGGCAAAAAATCTATGTGGATAACTGAAGGAAAGATCTTTATTTTGAGGTAGGTGATCATGTATTTCTTAAAGTTTTTACATGGAAAAGTGTTACG
Organism: Viscum album; assembly: GCA_963277665.1. NCBI lineage: Eukaryota > Viridiplantae > Streptophyta > Magnoliopsida > Santalales > Viscaceae > Viscum > Viscum album. The sequence goes on along the minus strand of OY728161.1, from coordinate 1,824,390,522 downwards.
TGTTTTGTTAAGAAAGGGAAGATAAGTTCATGGTTCATTGGATCATATGAAATCCTGGAGAAAGTTGGACCAGTTTCCTACTAAGTGGATTTTCCTTTGAGTTTATCTAAGGTACAAAATATATTTCATGTTTTTATGTTACGGAAATATGTGATGAATTCATCTCATGTTTCGAGCCTCGAAGTAGTTAAGTTGTAAGAGAATATTTATTATGAGGAACAACCAGTTTAGATTTTTGACTATAGTGAAAAAAAATTTTGTAATAAGTTGATTCATTTAGTTAAGGTTTTTTGGAAAAACCAAATGGTTGAAAAGACACCATGGGAATCTGAAAATGCTATGAGGGAAAGATATCCTCACTTGTTTGATAAGTGAATAAAATTGAGAGGATAAAATTTCTAAAAGGGGAAAGAATGTAACAACCTTTATAATGATAGAATAAATCATTTTTATATTTATTAATATTAATTATATAGTTATATTAGTTATAAAAATATTAAGTAATTTTTAATCAAAAAGGAAATAGTTTTAATTAAACACCTTTCTTATGAGGTTTTATTCAAAATTATAATTTATAAATTTTATAATTTTAATTTTAAAAAATTAATATCATTTTTTAAATCATCATATAAAAATTTACTTTGGGTTTAATTTTGGTATTTTTTGGAAAATATTGATTTTTTAGTGAATAGTGAAAAATACCGTTTTTTGTAAAAAATATTTTCTTTCTAATAAAATAAGTAATTGAAAAGTATCAATATGTTTTGAATATGATTTAAATTAACCTAAGTATTATTTATTTATATTTAATCCAATTAATTTCTTTTTAATCAACTTTATATAGGTTTTTAATATAAGTTTGGTTTTTGGTTTAAAAATGGGTTTTTTCTAAAAACTGTTTTAAAATGCATAATGTTTCTCCATTTTAATTAAATAAAATAATACCTAATGGGAAATGTTTTAAATGAAATTTATATATTATATATCATTAAATATTAATTAATTTTCATAATATGATTATAATTAATCATAGAGTTAATATAAAATCATGTTTTTCTAAAAAAATACTCTTCTTAAAAAACCTGCTTTCTCACTACATCTGCAGGATTAATATTAAATTAAAATTTTACAATTATGTTAATTGAAATTGTAAAAATGGATTTAATATTTTTAATCATCATAATTTCTAATTTCTAATAAGTTCAACTTAATTTTTTATCAAAATGGATAGTGAAAACAGTAAAAATTAATTATCATCATTAAGGTAAAAATGGGTTTATCGGGGGTTAAACTAAAAAGATGGGGGTAAATATAACCTATAAAATTGTATAAAAACTATTTTATAGAAATATTTAGACCTTTAAACCTATAAGGTTTGATAATTGTCCATTTTTTACCCTTTCTTAATATAAAAAATGTGGGAGCACTCAATTATTTTCAAAAATACCAAGTGTGTCCTCTACCCCACTTATAAAAGTTCACCCCCTATCCTCCTCTATTCACACCTTCATACCTCTTTGTTTCATCCAGTACCTACCAAAATCACTTACTAACTTACCTTTTCTCATCCTATAATCCTTATTTTTTTCATAAATCCAACCTATAAAGGCTTTTTATACAAACTTAAGGAGGATACCCGAAGAAGAGATAATGTTCCTCAACGAACGTTTTTGTTTTATTTATTCCTCCAACCCCTTAAATTATTCTTAAATAATGATTATATAATAACCTAAGTGTATTAAATATACTTATATATTATTATGTTAATTTAATAAGCTAAATAATTTCCCTATTCCATTAAATGGGTTATGAAATCATCATTTGTGTGTATAACTGACTACCGCTTCGCAAAACGATTTCATTCGTTTTTTCATTAATACCTCTCATGTTTGGTTAAGATGATACATATAAAATTTATATATTATATTTATAACATAATTATACCTTTAGATTCATTATATCATATATAACTTTTTTTTACTTTCCATTCCATAGGGGATATCATAACATCGCTCGTGTGTATGGTGGACTACCGTCACGCGAAGCAATGTGTTTCATTTTTCACTAACACGTTCCATGGAAGGTAATAAGGGTAAATATAATGAATATATGTGATATAAATGAAATATTTATGATATTCATGGCATATTTATCATTATTTAAAAATAATATATCTTTCTCTTTCTTACCTTTTCACTCACTGAAAAAATGATAATGTCATTCATGGACATTTAGACTACCGCCTCATTGAAGTAATGTGATTCCATTTTCATCATCACATAAAAAATAATGATGTATATAAGTATATATAATTAAATAATATGTTATTTATGATATTATTATCATTCTATAAAGATAAATGTTACTTACATTCTTTTTATAATGATCATTGGAAAATGGAAAAGTTACTCATTCGTACATACAACTTACTGTCTCCATGATCATAACGTACTTAATTTCTCAAATCCAACATTCATTATTGGTATTAAAAGTATAATTTATGTATAAATATTATAATTATGTCATGATTATTATTCTTTATATGTTTAAATAAATACCACTTTGACCATAGTCAACCCACCTAAGTCATTTTTGACACATAAGTCAAATATCGTCGAAACATCCGACATAAACTTAAGTGATTAAGTAATTATATATAACATGATAATAAGTGAAATAAAACTAATAAAAAATTGAAAATGGTTATCAAGAAATTAAATAATCAACATAATTTTATTATTCATGAAGATAAATACACATGAGACAAGTCAGGCTCAAGGTAAGGGACTTCACCTCAATTTTCTTTCATTGAGCCATATTTTGATGTTATGCACATATATTATTTTATAAGTTGTATATACAGACCCATTTGACATTTTATATCATTAATTTATATATTTTCATGGTATTTAATGTTTTTTTAATGTTATTATCTCATAAGTACTATGATTCAAATATTTTCAAAGTAATAAGGAACTTTTCTTCTAAATAAATCTTCTTTTAAAGTTTTCTTTCAAACTCTCGTTTTCTTCTTGATTTTTAAATTTTTTTTATATGGACATAAAATAATTATAAATCACATTTTACTTTATTTCAAAGGTTTTCAAAATGAATCTTTTTACATGTTTTAAATGAAACATTTTGACAAATGACAAATAAAATGTTCTATTTTTAAAGTATATGATGACAATGACTTTTCCTGACACCGTGGATGTTATTTTATTTCTAGCTTCCTTTGAAAGCTTACATGATTTTTAAATGAAATTTTTACCCCTTTTTGGGTATTTTTTTATTGATTTTTTTTCAAAAGAAAAGTGTATTTTATATTGAAAATTAAATTTTGAAAGAAAATGGTATTTTAATATCTAAAAGCTATTTTCATATAAGTTTAAAAGAGTTTTTTAAATGATAAAATGTTTTATTCATGTCGAGTTTCTTGGACATTATATACGATGGGTGCACCCAGATAGCATTGAGTGAGCCTGTTATAGCTTAATGACGGGTGTGTCCAGATAATTCTCTAATGCATTGGGTAATGATTATGTGAATTATATTGGAAGTTTTTCATATAGTTATTCCAATTTGTAAGGTTTCTATAAGGGTTTTATAATATGATGTCCCAAGGTACCTACATGAATTTTATATGCTTTTTAATTAGTTTTCATAGAAATAATTTGTTTTCAAAAGGTAAAATAAATTATCTTTTCAAAGTAATGATAATTACATTTTAGGGTAAAAAGTTATGTTTTTGTAAGAAAATGTTTTCATGGGTTTTCATGTTTTTCACTAGACTAACAATTTTCTTTCTTTTTATGTCCCTAACTAAGTTTTTTGTGATCGTCCCACATTTTAAAATGTTTTTCATAGGGTTTAAGGATGGGTAAGGTAAAGGAAGAGTCAATTTGAAATTCATGGATATTTTACATGAAAACAAATCATGATTTATTTTAAAAGTTTTATATTATGGAAAAAGATTATATTAATCAAAAGTTTCCACTTTGTATTTTATGGTTTTGTTATGTATGAGTTATGGTTTGATTATCTAAAACTCAAAACCTGAAAAGATCCTAAAATGTAATAGAATGAATTCTTGACTTAAAACTCAATATTATTTAATTTTTAAGGTCAATTACTTAAAATAACATTGCAATATACCTCAATGAAGTGAAATTTAGACGAAGTCCCTTACCTTATGCTTAATTTTTGGTTGAGCATGGTTTAACCACCAGTATAGTAGTTTTAAACATGTTATTAACTTATAAAATAAATATATTAATATTTATAATATCATATATTATCCTTTTATAACATATTATAACCTATTCATTAATAATATTTTATTATTTTTATTGTTTTGGGTGTCAATTGCCTTGTTTTCTCATTTGTATTTTATCATGAGAGTTTTGGTTCTTGTGAATATTATATAGTTCCATAATATCTAGAATAATAATAATGGAATAATTATCATATTTGTACATAAATTTTAATTTTAAAACTAATCATGAAAGGTGGTTATGAAAAATTAAGTACGTTGCTATCATGGAGATGGTGGGTCATATGTACATATGAGTAATGTTTCCATTTTCCAATGATCATTATGGAAAGAAGGTAATTAATGTTTTATTTTTCTATAATGATAATAATATAATATATATCATATTATTTATCTAAATATACTTATATATATAATCCATGTGGTGTGGTGATGAAAAGAGAGTCACATCGCTTCGTGAAGCCAGTAGTTCACACGTACACGAACGATGTTATCATTTTTTAGGATAAGAAAGAAAATAATATATTATATTTTAATAATGATAAATATGACATTAATATAATAATTATTTTATGTATGTCACATATATTCATTAACTTTATCCTTATTACCTTCCATGTAAAGCATTAGTGAAAAATAAATCACATCTCTTCGTGAGGTGGTAGTCTGTCATACACACAAGTAACGTTATCATATTCCCTACGAAATATAGAGTAAAAGGGTATTTATTATATCATCCCACCATAGTTATAATTTTGATATATGTATCATATATATACTTTATATCTATCATCATACCCAACTGTGATAGGTGGTAATGGAAAAATGAATGACATCGGTTTGTGAGGCGATAATCTACCATACACACGAATGATGATTTCATAACCCATTTGATGGAAGTGGAGATAGTTTTAGGTCATGAACTTAGCATAAAAACATAATATTATATTTAATATACTAATTTTATTATATCATCATGGTTTAATAATGTGGGGGAAAATAAAATAAAATGCTTGTTGAAGAACGTTACATCTTCTTCGGGTATCCTCCTTAGGTTTGCACCAAAATCCTTCCTAGGTTGGATTTCTACCAAAAATAATGATTCTATGATGATATTATGGAATTTGGAAAGTGATTTGGGAATTTATTGTCCAAATAAAAAGGTTTTAAGGTTTAAATAAGAGATCATAGAGGGTGGCCTTTTATAATTGAGGTGAGTGACACACTCGTATTTTTTGAAAATAAAGGTGTACCGACATTTTTATCATATGAAAAGGATCCAAAATTGAGTATTATCTATACTAAGGAATTATAGGTTCTAAATATATCCATAAAATATATTTTATAAAAGTTTTTAGTTTATTTTAATCCTTATTTTTTAGTTTAACCCCTGGTAAATCCATTTTTACCTTAACAACGATAAATATTTTTTATTGGTTTTACTATTCATTATGGTAAAAAATTAAGTTGAACTTATTATATAATATAAATTATTATAATTAAAAATATTAAATCCATTTTTTTAAATTTCATTCACAAAAATTGAAAATATAATTTAAAATTAATCTCATAGATGCATCAAGAAAGCGGCTTTTCAAAGAGAAAATATTCAAAAGTTTACAATTGTTTTATATCAAAATTAAATATGAAAGTGATTAAAATGAAATAAATTGGATTAATATATATATATATATATAATTGAACTAATTTTACTTTAAAAACAATTCAAAATATAATTTAACTTTATAAATAATTTAAATGAAAATGTATTTTTCAACTAAAATTTAGTATTTTCACTATTCATCAAAAAATGAAATATTTTAGAAAAATACAAAAAATTCACCCTAAGATAATTTTAATATAATGATTTAAAAAATTAATTTTATTTTTTAAAATAAATTTTCTAAAAGTGGTAAAAATTAATTTTAAATTTTCTGTGCAAACCGTGACTAAACCGTCTTTTGAAAAAAAATTGTTTTTTAGAAAACACTTTTTTCTTTTAAATGATTCTTATTTTTTTCTAATCAATAGATAACCAAAATTTTTATAATTTATTTATAATTATTCATACCTGCTAATTTAACAGGTAGGTTATAATGGTATACTATATTACGATTCATTTAGACTCGGTATTGAAGATATTAAATTTAAAGAAATATATTTTGTGGGTTATTTAAGTTCGGTGTTGCATGTCACATATACTATCGAATAAAATGTTATTATTTTATAATTTCAAGGTGTTACATTCTCCCCACCTTAAATAAATTGTGTCCTCTCAATTTAAACTTGATCTTAGTAGTTAAGGGTTTGATATTTGAAAATTCATTTGTTGAAAAACCTACATCATAAAAGAGTTAATAAAACATCCTCTTAATAAGAGAGAAAGGTAAGTACAAAGGTTATATGAAATAACACATAACTAGGTTTATAATTTGGAGAACATTTGTGTAAAGTAAATATATAGACATGGAATAAAATCATGAATAATTATAGAGAATGATAGAGGTGGCATCTATCATCTAGCCCTCTACCTAGACATGGGTTTAAAGAGGGGTTCTCTACTAGGTCTTCATGGTGGGGTAGTGCAATGCAATGACTGATGGTAAGGGGTGTCATAGTGAGATTAATGGGATTGTGATATGAATTTTGGATGCTCATCTTGAGCCTTTAGGGTCACAGGGCCTTTGGTCCATCAAAGATTGTAATGGGCCTTCATGTCATTGGGTCTTCAGGTTATATAAGGGTTACCTATAAACCCTATTGAAAAGAGGGTTATATTTCCTTTATAAGAAAGGGGTATTTCACCCTACTTATTAAAAATAGAGAGAATTACAGAGTTCATTGATCATAATAAAGTGAATGATCAATGGAAATTTAAGGAACTCAAAACCTTAAATCTTTAATGATCTAAAAAACCACTTGATTCATTGGATATGAATGTAATAGGATAACATTTTTGTTTCAAGATACATTTTCTAAATTTGAGGAATTTTTTTACTATCTAAGAATATTAGGAAATAGACTTACTTGATATGTTTCTATTTAATAAGCATAATTTCATCCTTTGGTTATGCTTCAATCAATTTCTAATTCATCACTTGCTCAAAGAAATGAATATCCAAAAATGAATATTTTATGCCTGAATCACTAAAATTAACTTTTAATAGATCATAAGATCCATGAAAGAGTGACAAGTCTCTTCATCTATCTCTAAATATTTTCCAAAACTAATATGGTTAGTGGAAGCTATCCAATATAATACATTAATCTTTAAACCATAACAGAAACACCACTGGTTCATCATTAATATTTATTCATCAAATCGTTTAACTAAAAACAATGACATATTAATTGGAACATTATATAGGCCCATGGTTGGCACTAAACCCTTACCATCCTCTAGGCATGGGTTCAAGCCCTACGACCTTGCTCGACACGATGGGTTTTCACCTGATATGTGGGTTATCCTTTTTCTAAAACCATATTAATATAATTCCTATAACATTACCAAAAAATATATTATGGTCATACTTGGAATAAAATTAATCATTAAATAACCTTTTTTATAATGCTTTTAATGCAACTTATTTTTTAATTTTTATTTTAAAGTCTAATAATCTTATTTGACTATTATTACAATGTTATTAATAATAATATTAACCCTAAATGTTATCAATACCTTTAAACCTATGTCTATAAAATGTAAAGACATTACTCCTCAAATAATTTTTCCACTAAAACATATACTTGCTATAAATTTCTCCCCAAATATCCTTAATATTGATAGACTCCCATCACATAAAACCTAAAAATGGGTGTTTAAGACGTTGAACTTATGATCAATCTTAAACTCATAAACTCATGATGGTATCCATAACTCTTAAGTTAATTAATACATATATTATTCTAATATTTAACACAAACCTTAGATGTTTCGTGATTCTTATAACCAAAATACTATTGGTAAAATACTTCTAAAATTTAATTCCTGAATCACATGATATAAATATTTTATCTGTTTTATTTCAACATAGGTCCTTCTTAGGTCTAGGGGTTAACCTTTAGAAGATAGAATTGACTTGAATAATGCCCAAGTTCCCCACATTTAAGACAATGGACTATAAATGTATCCCTAGGATGATATTTATTTCCTTCCATCGTACTCTTCATTTTCCTTGGTAATTTTTTTCTTTATTCCCTACACATAAATCATTTTACCATTCTATTAAGACACTTTTTGGGGTGTCTCCTTCCACATTTATGACATGAATGAAATAAATCCTTATTTTCTCCATGGTCTCCACCACTCGATCTCTTATAAAACTTCACCATTCTCTTCTTTGGTGAATCTGATAGTTGGTTAAGGTATAGGTTGTTAATAATATTTTAGGAAAACTCATTAGGCATAACCATGATATCTTTCACTCCTTTCATCATCCCATTAGGTTTCTCATAGTCATCACATTTATCTTCATGTTTAATGTTAACATGATTCCTCCAGGTTCCATCCATTGACTAAAACCAAAAAACATAGTGTGAGAAACAATAATCACAGTGGAAAAACCATATAATCATTTATAAGATGTTTAAATCACGACACCTTTTTTTTAATCTAAGATACCTTAGGTTTAACCTAGTTCATTCATTGTCATTATCTATTAAAATCCTTTATAATGGTTGGTAAAAAAAATTGAATTATCCTAAAAATATACCCATGGGAGTGTCAAACCATGTGTGCAGTAAGGCCCACTATTAGGCACCAAGTGATGATTGGGTCAAGCCCAATAAACCCTTTTCGGAGTTATTACCCCTAGGTACATCTGTATCAGAACCACTTTGAAAGAACCATTTTATGCATGTATTTTTTGATATTAAATGAACTATTTTTATTAATTTATTGATTAAACTTTTCAAATTTTGATTTTTTTATATTTTGTGGTAGGATACCGAGTTTGATGAGAAATGGAAAAAAAGAGACAAATATAGTGTGCCGCAAACACTTCATGTAAGTAATTTACATGACATGTAGCTGGAGAGTTTTGTAGGACGTGAAAAATTGCATAGTGTGGAGAAAACTCATATCCTCACACATTAAATTTCATGTAAACCTATTACATGATGTGTAAATTCTCATACAGATTTCCAAAACACTGATTTATGATGAGCCTTCAACGAAAACACCATTAAACACTCATTGACAACCCATAATGTCCTAAAACCCATTAATGGGCCATTATGATGCCTCTAAGCCTCTTTTATGCCTATAAATAAGAGGCTAGGGGTGTATTAAATAGAATGATCAGGGGGAAGCTATAGACAACGACCTATTGTAGATTTACTTTCATACTTTTCTTTTCTTTTATTTTCTTTATTATGTGATGTCTCCCCTCTCCCGAATCAACTCGACTTCCCTATCCATGGAGGGATAGTTCCTTTGAGTGATTGGGAAAGGTGGAGGCTGGACCATTGAGTTTTGTTTGAGTTTTGTACCTTAATTGAATTAAATCCTTTTTTTCTTTTATTTCTGGTATCAATTCTTAATTCAATTTTTAATACTGAATGCAACTACGTTAGGGTTAGATTATTTATTTTTATTTTCCTTAGTCAATGATCCAAAATATACCTCCACCTGATTCCTATCTATTTGCTTTAAAATATATCAGGGTTGGGTGGTGAGTGTTTGGTTATCGCCAACATGTGTGAGGAATTGCAACGAGGTCTATTATTAATTAGGGAATAACAATTCCCAATTTGGGATTACCTTAATTTATCAAAAGGTCTTGTTATAATACCACACACATAATAATAAGGGTAAACCTATTGAGACTTGATTTTGGATACTGTCACCATCCCCATCTGTCGAGGGGGAGAGAGGAATCAAAAGATAACTCTCCCTCTTACCAGTTTAGTAGAGGGAAAATAGGGAATGAATTTTAAATTGTAATAACATTGCTTAAATTCTAGTAAAACTCACTCTAATAATTTCTTACATCATATATTTTAAATTAATAAATTTTAATTATTTTACATTTTTAATTTCTCAAACCAATTAAAAATCAATTTTCTAAAAATCAACCAAAAGTGAAAAAACCTATTTTTTTTATGCACTCCTCTTAGGAAGATTATCTAGGTTAACTGCTATAATATACTAGGTAATAATAGATTTTTGTTTTTCCACGCCCCATGATAGGCGTGCATCACACATCCACTTATAGTATCTAGATAGGTATGTATTGCTAGGAAAAACCACATAATCTCTTCCTTACCAAAACTTTAGGATGCTCTTATATACTTATCCTCAAAGTTTATCATAGGGTTATGTTCCATAATCTATGTTTTCCTAAATATAGTTCTCAATATTTATACTAAACTTACTCTGGTATCAACTGTAACGACCCTGACCCCAGTAGTCCAAAGTCAGTGTCTGCTTTATTATATTATCATAAGATACAAGGAATCGTATCCTGAATGACCACATAGTTTAGTAGTCTTGGTAAACTAGATACATACTTGAGTCTTTCATTACATTTGAAAATAAAAATTACAACATTTTTTTGAGAATGATAGTACTCCCTCTAGAATATCATTTCACATCAATCATAGTGTACTTCATGTATTCCTGGGAAAGGAAACAAAATAAGGGTGAGATAAAATGCTCGATAAGGGTTAACTACAATGGAAGTTGTCATGAATCAATAAAGAATAATCAATATGGCAGGGAAAATAACTGAACACACATTCCATTTAATAAATAACTTGTCTATCATGAATAGATAAGGCTTAATCAATATGGAAAGGTAAATAATTGAACACACATGTCATTTAAACAATAAACCAAGAATGAAATTCATCCATAAATAATATCACTGTGAGAATCTCATGGATTATAAGATAAGACATAATCAATATGGAAAGGTAAATAACATAACACACATGTCATTTAAACAAAAAAATGATAATGAAATACATCCAGAGATAATATCATTATGAAAATCTCATGGATAATAATATAATACATAATCAATATGACAAGGTGAATAATTGAAAACACATGTAATTTAATCAATAACTGAGAATGAAATGCATCCATGGATAATATCATTGTGAAAATCTCATGGATAATAATAACTAAATTCTTAATTAAGAAAATTATTAATTATTTAATGTACTTCTCAGGAATATGATACCTCTACCATCAAGACCTTTCACAATACGGTTTAAAACTATAGGTAAAAAATCATTTAATACTAGCTTACTGGTTCACTTCATGAGACTATCGATGCATCAAGGGGCTATCTATAATCAGTCGTCACCTGTATTTGTATGTACAAAGTTTTTATCATATATCGAATAATCTATTTAATTCATGAACAATGTTTCTTATCATCAAATATCTTTATTGTGTAAAGGATGCAGATTTATTAATATTTCCCCAGTTAATCAAATAATTTTCAAAGTATACATCGTATGTAAAAATGGTATATGATTTATGAAATAATTATATCCATAATATAATAATATGGATATTTAATATAAATTAAATGTCCAATGAAAAATTATCATAATAAATTAATCATTTTAATAGAAATTTAACAATTATAAAATAAAGTGAGATTGTACAATAACATTTACCACTTGGTAATTTTCAAGTCAAATACCATTGGTTGAAATAATTAAAATTAAAACATAAAATATCATGAAGTATGAATAAATCATGATATTAAATTTCAAAGGGGAATTATATACACCATATAAAATAAATTATATTCATAACATTATAATATGCCTCAATGAAGGGAAATTGAGACGAAGTACCTTGCCTTACGCTTCATTTTTTGTTGAACATGTTTTAACCTCCAATATAATAGTTTTAAACATGTTATTAACTTATAACAGAACCATATTAATATTTATAATATCATATATGATCCTTTTATAACATATTATTACCCATTCATAAATAATATTTCATTATTTTCATTATTTTGGGTGTTAATTGTCATTTTTTCTCATTCACACTTTGTCATGAAAGTTCCAGTTCTTGTGAATATTATATAGTTCCATAATCTCTGGAATAATAATTGTGATATAATTTTCATACCTATATATCAATTGTACTTTTAAAACCAATCATGAAATATGGTTATGAAAAATGAAGTATGTTGCGATCATGGAGACGATAGGTCGTACGTATTCATGAGTAACGTTTCCATTTTCCAATGATCATCATGGAAAGAAGGTGAGTAATATTTTCTTTTTATAAAATGATCATAATATAATATATATTATATTATTTCTTTAAATATACTTATATATATCATACATGTGGTGTGGTGATGAAAATAGAGTCACGCTGCTTTATGAAAGCGGTAGTCCACACGTACACGAACGATATTATCATTTTTCAATGTAAGAAAGAAAATGATATATTATATTTTCAGAATTATAAATATGTCACAAATATCATAATTATGTAATTTATATCACATATATTCCTTAAATTTTTCCTTATTACCTTCCATGTAAAGCGTTAGTGAAAAATGAATCACATTGCTTCGCGGGATCGTAGTCCGCCATACACATGAGTGGCATTATCGTATCCCATAAGGAATAGAAACTAAAAATTTATATATGATATAATGACTCCATAGGTATAATTATGTTATAAATATATTATATATACTTTATATTCATCATCATACCCAATCATGAGATGTGGTAATAGAAAAACGAATGACACCAGTTCAAAAGGCAATAGTTTGTAATACACACAAATGATGATTTTGTAACCCATTTGATAGAAATAGGGATGGTTATGAGATATTATATTAACATAAAAATATATCATTATATGTAAGATATTTAGTTTATTATATCATCATGATTTAATAAAAATTGATGTGGAGAAATAAATAAAATAAAAATGTTTGTTGAAGAACGTTACCTCTTATTCGAGTATCCACCTTAGGTTTGCACAAAAAGCCTCCTAGGTTGTATTTATGTACAAAATAAGGATTATAGTATGATATGAGTGAATTAGTAAATTTATTTGGGTATTTATTGGTCAAATCAGAAGGGTTTTAATATGTGGAGAAGATAGAATTGGGGGTGTCCTTTTATAAGTGAGGTGAGTGACACACTTGTAATTTTCAAAAAAAAGGTGTAACCATGTTTTTATCATGCTAAAAGGGTCCAAAATAGAGTATTATCAAGACTTAGACATGATAGGGTCGAAATATATCCAGAAAATATATTTTTTACAAGTTTTTAGGTCATTTTAATCCTTATCTTTTTAGTTTAACCCTCGGTAAATTCATTTTTACCTTAACCATGGTAAATAATTTTTACTGTTTTTACTATTCATTATTGTAAAAAATTAAATTAACCTTATTATATAATATAAATTGTTCTAATTCCAAATATGGAATCCATTTTTATAAATTCAATTTACATAAGTGAAAAAATATAATTTAAAATTAATTTTGCAGACACGTCGAGAAAACGGGGTTTCAAAGAGAAAATGTTCAAAAGTTTACTATGTTTTTATATCAAAATTCAATATTCAAGTCATTAAAATGACCTAAATTGGATTAATAGATATATAATTGAACTAATTTTACTTTAATACCAATTCAAAATATAATTCAACTTTATAAATAATTTAAACGAAAAGGCGGTTTTCAATTAAAATTCAGTGTTTTCACTATTCATTAAAAAATGAAATATTTTAGAAAAATCCAAAAAAAATCACCCTAAGATAATTTTGATATTATGATTTAAAAAAATAAGTTTATTTTTTCAAATAAATTTTCTAAAAGTGGTAAAAATTAATTTTAAATGATTCTTATTTTATTTCTAATGAATAGATAACCATAATTTTTATAATTTATTTAGTAATATTCATACCCACCAATTTAACAACAAGGTTAAACAATATACTATATTATAGTTTATTTTGACTTGGGGTTGTGTGTTTTAAAATCCATCGAAGAGATTAAATTTAAAATGATATATTTCTAAGGTCGTTTAAGCTCAGTGTTGCGTGTTGCATATGCTATCGAATACAATGTTCTTATTTTAGAATTTCGGGGTGTTATAGAAATGATCTTAGAAGATACATTTTCTTTTTAAAAATTAATTTCCAAAATTAAATTTTTTTTGTTTTTCAAAAAAAAGTTATTTATCTTTTTTTTAAATCTTTTTCAATGTTTTAGATTTTAAATTTTTTTTCATAAAAATGTTTATTTTATATTATCTTGAGCTTTAATGAAAATATTACTTATAAAATCTTTTAAAGTTTTGAAATTTTATTTTTCAAAACTTTATTTTTGTCTCTCTTGAAAGACCATTAATAATAATAAACATCGATTTAGTTTTTCTCTTTATTCTCTAAACCCATGACTAACTCCTTTCTCATAATCTCAATGGGGGGGTATTTAGTTTTATGATTAAATTTTCTGTTTTTTCCATTATCTCAAAGGGTGGGAAGTTTTTCTCTCACAGAGGGAAGTTTATTATGGGGATAAGTTTTTCATTAAAGGATAAGTAAATCTATATATTATAGTAACTCTTTATTTTTATACTTTTGATTGATTTAATTATTATTCAAGTGTTAGTGGTTATCAAAAATGGGGAGATCATTGTACTTCTCACCATTATTTGATTTTAATGATGATAAACACTCTTAAAGTGTTTAATATTT